>JAPXFQ010000683.1:3787500-3970000 GCA_028564705.1 Apricaphanius iberus
TATATTTCAGTACGTCACAGAAACGACCGAAACAAAGATCTAAAAGCATTTTAGCAGCAAACTTAAACAGTCATACTTTTAATGTGATGACCAAAGTTACTAGCAATGTAAGAAAACATCGATATTACGATATATCGTATTTTATGTAACAATATTGCATCGATATTTAAAAGCACTATTGATTTTTAAGAATTTCATTTAAAGAATGTCATTTTGGCAGTAAAATTTAAAGCAGGACCGCTACCTGGTGGACGTTTTCGCCGCCTTCGTTCCAGTGGATCAACCAGAACTGGATGTTTTATGGATGAAACGGGTTCTATTGATAATTTATGATGCTGTGACAGCTTTTCTACAGTTAAATTCAGTTTTAAAAGTCACAATACATAGTACTTCTCACAGTATCGTGATATATGGCAATATATTGTATCGTCCCCTCTGGATTGTGTTGCATATCACATGATTCTTGCCAATACCCATCCCTAAAAATGACTCATTAATTGTTCAAAGTCTTAAAAATAAAAACATTGCTTTTATATGTCGTTACATTGTTGTGACATTACTAAATATTGATATTTTATTAGAGCCCTACACATCCCCATTTAAACGAATAAACTTTAAAGTTTCATTTTGTTACAATCTGCTAACTTTAACAGGAGAAAAATCTTGTTCCTTCAGAGGTCGACATATTTCAGAAACGTAGAGGAAGGAGATCAGGAGTTTTGCTCACTGACTGAACAGGAAAGGAACAATATCCAGAAGTAAGAAATTTATTCACAACATTAAGATTGGAGAACCGGGGATTTTTGTAGTTGGAGGAACTTTGAATCCACTCCTACCAACAGAAACTTTTTTTAATCCTTAAGGTTCCAACTGAAATCTTGACCCAGAATACATGTTAGTAGACATCTATCGTCTTTATCGGCATCGGGAGTCAAAATTCAGTTTGAAAGGAAAACAGCTGATGGTGAACATCCCGAGTTTCATTCTATTACAAATGGGAGTAAACGATCAGTTTCATCGGATCGTAACGGGGAAAGGATCACAGCGATAATCGACGTCTCTCGACGAGAGGCAACCCAACAATTTTAACTTCCCTTTTTGGGGTAAATAGAAGTCCGTTTCTACCAATAGGAGCATGTTTTGTTGTGCCAAGATGTTTCTGATAAATTAAACAGTTTTAAAGAGTAAGATTAGGAGGAAAGTTTTGTTCCTCCAACTAAATCAATCCTGACGGGATTAAGGCGAACGCTGCTGGTCAGTCCCATTCACAGCAAACAGCCGGCTCTGTTATTCCCAGTATTCAGTCTCGGCTCCACGGTTCTACTGATCCATCGGCACCGGAGCCGCCAGCGAGCTGACGAAGGCGTCGTAGTGCTGCGGGTGGCAGCGTTTGTACTCGTTGATTTTCCTCCTGATCTGCTTGGGCGTGTCCTGGTAGTAGTTCTTCTCATCTCGAGCCATCGCCTGCAGGAACGACAGAAGAAGAGAAACAGAAACAAAAAGAAACAGAAATAAATCCAGGTTTTGGTCAGGCCTAGACAGCGTTGGGAGGGATGGGTGATCAATCGATACATTTCCCCCCAAAATAACCAATTTTGCAACATTCGCTATCTGTACGCATGTTCGCTTCTGCCAGTTTGGGGTCAATATTTTAGTATAACTCCAGTTTTTACTTATGTGTAGTTTATAATCGGCGCTTTAAACATAGGTTGAGTCTAATGCTGCGTTCAGACCGCAAGCTTTGTCGGCGTCAGGCAAGACAGAAGATAAATTTTTAATCTGAAGCTTGTAAAGATCGTATCGTTATGAGCTTTGAAGCCTAAAAACGCAGGAAAAGCTTGAAAAGTTGACGGCGCCAAAGCTCACAAAGCGCTGCAGAGACCGCCAACGGCCTCCACCTTAACATGTAATCTTGATGCTGCCGACGCTGACAAGGCCTGCGGTCTGAACGCACCAGAATACTCAGAGAGGCGGAGCCTTGCTGTTACGTCACAGTAAAAAGATGCGCGTGCGCGTTCGGTTCCTAGCGGTCACCTTGTAGTCGTCCTTGTGTTCTCGGATCATGTGCTGGACGTACTCGATCAGGTCGGACGACAGCGACTTTGAGTCCTTCTCCGGGAGGCTGGCCTCCTCCTGCAGCTCTGATGGACGAGCAAATAAAAATCAAACGTCCACCTACGACGCAGGTTTGCGATGTTTTGTTATGTGGCATCGACGGTTCTCCAGAAACTCACTGTTGAGGATGTACGGTTTGGTGACGATGTGGGCGAGCCGTCTGTGGTCTTTGTCCTCGTCGAGGAGCTGCAGGAACAACAAAAAAAAAACTAAATCTGGGATCATCTCGGGACACAGATGTTATTTGCTCACGGAGACTGATGGAAAACAAGCTGCAGATCAGATTCTGAATCTGATGCAGAGAATCGCTGATTCACATCAGCTCTGAAAAAAAAAAAAAAACGAGAAATCGTTTTTAAAAAGTCCTGAGAAGACGTAAAGTAAAACAAGGTAACAAATTTCATTTTAGGTATTAATTTCAGACACTTTATTCAGTGTAACATGCCAGAGTTTCTAAGTTTGATTTGAGCTTCATAAATTAATCTCACACGCCCTCTGCTGGCACAAATCTGAACGGCAGCACCACAGATTGAGGCATCTCCAGGCGCCTCTTACAGCGCTGCATTTAGGGCTAAAAAATAACCACATTTCACTATTTCTCTCTCTTGAAAAAACAAACAAACATGATTATCAACTAAAAACAACAGAAAGACGCCCCAGAGTCCATCTTTTCTCCTTACCGCCTGTTTCTTGATGGGCAGCGTCTTGTTGGGATCGAACGACAGACCCATCTCCTGCAGGTTCCTGGCCGTGGACTTTTGGTCGTCCCAGGCGTTCCTGATCTGCGCACTGAGTGAGAAAAACTTTCAAAACACGTCCAAGAACGTCTAAATTAGGGCTGGGGCGAGGCGTTGACTTAAAAACCTCCATCGGAACTCGCAGTTCAAAGGTTATGGAACTATTTTAAAATAAAAGGGAGCGATTTTGTCGTCTGCCTGCTTTGCAAAAATGGAAACATCTTATAAAAGCACGACGGCGTCCAGGAGCAGCTCCAGCAAATGATTAAACACAGTAAGTTTTTTACTAACGCTATGTATTTTACCCTATAAATCAGCCAAACACAGAGGGCATATACTCGCACACAGCTGCGTCTGCTGTATGTTACTGCTCACTGATTGGTTGGTTTTTATTTATGACCCGTGTTGGCAGAATGAGTCTGAATGCACACAGACTGATTATGAGCAAAAGCCCAAAATGTGAGAGAGTAAAACATGTTTGTTAACAAAGGTAATGCACTACCTACCCACTAAACGTAGCCGTCATTAATACAACATTGTTTAAGCGCTTAAAAGCAAACCCACAACCAACTCTTGATCGTCACGTTTAATAAACGCCTCATCCTGTTTGAATACTAGTTTTAACTTCATGTTTGTCGGATTCAAAGTTTCCATCTAAAAACTAGAAAAATGTTTAGCAGCATTTTATTGGAATGAACAGCGCCTCTTTCTCTGTCTATTATGTAAATCTTGTATCAGAAACAAGAGAAAATGCAGCAAAATAAATGTTTTTTGTGAATAAAGAGCACTTATTTGCATAAACTTATATTTTTGGGGGTATTTTCTCTCCTTTTTTCATAAGATTTCTTTGCACAACATTTAACTTCTTGTTAAACGTAACCTCTAACATAAGATTGTACTAATACTACAACTTTATTTGGACGTTTTAACAATTATAATGTATTCAAAGGAAGAAATTTGTTTATTTTATGGAAATACGTAAATTAATAAATGTCAAATTTCTATACAAATCAAATAATGGGTAAATAATCGATAATCGATTACAAAAATACTTGTTTCGCCCGGCCCTAATGGGGGCATTGTTTCCACGTTAAAGTGCACTTTAATGTTACACTGCTAATACAGCAGCTAGCTTAAAATAAAACAGAAATTATGCATTTATTTGTTTTGCTATTTGTTAATTTATCGCAAGTAATATCGTCATTGAAAGTTTTCCTAATATCGTGCAGCGCTAGAAAACGCCGACATAGACAAATCTACATAATAATATAAAAACATTATTAATGAAATAAAAGCTTTAAACAATGTGAAAAAGCCAAAAAATTTGTGAAATACATGCCATCCAATATTGCCAACGTCTGATGACATCATAATATGCAAATTAGATTTTTGATTCAGCTCCTAATTTAATAGAAATTTTAAGTATGACGACAACAATTGAGATTTGTAGTCGCTTATATCAGCCAAACATAAGGAAACATTCACAAAATGGACAAAGTTGAACAAAATAAAATAAAGACAGATGTGTATAATTCAAACAGATTCAAAAGGGGAGTGTGAATGAGAATTATTCCACATTATATAAACAACCTAAAGGGGATTATAAATTTGTGTTCTTTATGGAATCATGTAGTTTTATTGCATTTTTTTTTGGTAGACGTTTTATTTAAAGATCTTAACACCAGTTTAATTTAATTTTTTTAGATTATTACAGGTAGGAGGCGTTTTGGTGTATCGGCATTTATTTATAATAATAAAAAAAACTTGTGTAATGATAACAAAATTGTTAATAATGAATTCAGCTTTTTTATATTTTATTACAATTCCAAACAGAATATCCTCTAACCGAGTATTTTTTTATATTAGTTTTATTAGAGTTAACCCAGATTTATAGATGTTAATTGATTCATTCTCTAGTTTGTATTAAGTAACATTTTCAACATTGAAATTGAATCTAGATTGAATAAAATGGGTCGATGGGTAAATATTATTTAAAGTTTGGAAATGGATTTCTTCACTACGTGGATCAGAGCCCGTGGAATATTATTTTTTATCACTTTATTATATTCAACAGAATGATAATGACTAGCCTGATGAGTAAAAGGTTTAGAATAAATATTATTTATAAAATAATATGACTCCCGTTTCTTGTTTGTTCTATGCTTTTATTCCCAAATGTACCGAGTCAACCCGCATACATTTTACCGTTATAATTCAGTCAATCAACGTAAAAAGTCGCTTTTTTATTTTTCAGCAATTTGATATAAAGGAATAAATCCGATTTGATCTGCAGGTTTCGTATTTAAACCCAGATGGATATTTTATGCTCTTTAGCGACACCTAGGGGGGTCGGGTTGACACTTCACATGTTCAGGGGTCTATACAAACAAACAACCGTTGTGTTTTGACACAAAAACAGTAAACAAAAAACCCACACATTTCAACATTTTCTACCGAGCCCTGATGCTAAGCTAAAAGCCGAAACGGTTCGGGACTTACTGCTCAATCCTCGGATTCGCCTTCTTTAAGAACTTCTTCTTCAGCTTCTTCCGGTCCCTGCTGTAATCGAAATTCTTCCTTCTCTTCGACTGTTTGGCTTTCGGCATTTTTTTTTTTAGAAATGTAAAAACGAGAAATTAATTCAAAAGGTTCAGATTTAAGACGAAGCGAGAAACTGGACCCGCGTGCCACACATGGAAGCCGGAAACTAGAAGCATGTGCTTCCGGCCTAACTCCGGTCATGTGACTAGAAGCCACGCCCTCTGGACAGCTTGATATGGAGGACCAAAACTGAAAATTAAAAATAAAAGCAGAAATATGTACATATTGCTTTTCCTTTTCCTTAAACGTACATTTTGTCAAGAAATATATCTATGGGGAGCCTAAGACACGGTCCGTGGGTCCCCAAATACCAAAAAAACAAACAAAAATTAAGAGTAAATGGAGCGATAAAAGTTATTTTCTGATCTGTTGATCGAACGTATGATGTCTGTGAATTTTAAAAACAATTTTAGATCCAGAGAAACGCTGATTTTCAAAACTTTAGGTTTTGTGTGAAAACGTTTAGCGGACTACAACTGCAGAAGAAGAAGGAGAGCGAGGGTCGTAGCCTCCTGGATGAAGAAAGGAGCATTAAACACGGAGAAAACCTCTATAAATCTGACCATGTGGAAAGTAGCAGCTATGTCGGGGATAAAGCAGTCGGTGGAGTGAGAGCCAGCATGCTGTAGAAGCTCTACAAGCTCTAGGTGAGGGTTTTATGTGCTACAGCTAGTGCTAGCAACCGTTAGCCAAATGGCGTCATATATGCGACTTCTGACTTGTAGGCATTTTAAATGCAAATTTTTACCACCAAATAAATCCCAAATCACTGGATAAACACAGTAGAAACGTACATCGTTACTTATCATTTAAATCGAAGTACAACATGTGTGTGATTCAGGACGTAAGAAAAAGTGGACCATTCATAATTTTAGATCAGAAACAACTACTGCAAGCAAATAAAATAAACAGTTTTATGTAACTTCAATATCAAGACTACATGTTCCCACACGAATGGGTCAATTATTTTATATCATTGGCCACAAATTGATAAACCTGGTCTTAAAAGTAGCATCATTTTAATCTGTGAGGCACTTTGAGTTGCTATTTTGTATAAAAAACACTTTATATTTAAAGCTTGATTTGATTAACGTATGTTTTTATTTTGCCTGCATGTTGTTTTTTTTTCCAAGCACAGAACCCAGAAAGCACAGCTGTTGGAACTACTGGGCAATACAAAAAGTATAAAAAATTATATAAATTTAGCCAAAGATTTTGACTGTGCCGCGGGTATGCATTTTGATGATGTCATCAAGCTGCGTCTACATACCTTGTACCAGGTACACAAGGATACTGATGTTCAGTTTGTGTCTTCGGACGAGATATTGAAAGTTTTCATTTTGTCGTCATAACATTTAACGGAAAACAAAACCTGTTTATTTTTCATTCAAATATGTGCAGGTTTCTTTTTAAAACGTATGAATAAACGACCAGGAAAGCAGACAAATATGAACTTTATTTTCATAATAATTAGCTTTTATTCTATTTTAAATATCTTCATCGCCATTTATGTTGTGAGAATTTTTGTGTTGCATTATTTTGGAAAAATAATTAAATGTTTTTTTTAATACATTTTTGCACAATAAATGTTTTTTAAAGGGCATTCTAAGCTTTCCTGAAGTTGTTCTGCTGCAATCTGACGAAGAGAATATTCATTAAAATCCATTTTGACATGGGAAAAAAAATATACAGGAATAAATATAATTACAGCACATGCTTTAGATTATATTGCAATATTGATTTGAGGAAACAATTTTCCCCTTTGCTTTTCTTTCCAATGCCTTCTTCCCCACATGAAGAACAGAAGAGGTCCGTCCAGCTGTAGGTCCTGATATAAACCGTCACTAATGATGAGGATATTTGCATTTCTCTGCAAAGGTGTGTTCGTCTGCGACAGTTAAAACATAAACCGTTCAAAGATGAAGTGACGTTTCCGGCTGCTGGTCTGATCTTACCTTCTAGATGTCAGACTGAGCCAAAACCTGTTTTAAAAACTGCGTCTTATTCATTTATTTTACTCCCCCTGCTTGGCATTGTGCGCTCAAGCTGAACTAAAACCCAACCCTATCGATTTCCTTCAGCGTATTAAATTATTGTTTGGCTTTTTCTGCTGAGCTCAGAACGAGGGATAATTATAGAAGCCGGTTAGTAACTTTGAGCTCTCTGCCTGGTCTGTACCATCATCAGTACGAATGACAAAACAGTGAATGGGATTCCTAATGCACCTTTAATGCACTGTGGTTCTGAATGCATTGATTGCCGCAGGAAAATCCACTTCCTGCCGGATGAGAGAAATATTGGCTTCTTAAACAAACATCTTCTCACTAGAGGATTTGTAACAGATGCTTGTGTTTATGTAAATCAGCTGGAAAAATTTATTCTATTAAAATGTGCTTCAACAGGAGCAATTTGAAAAAAATAAATCATTTTTGCACATTTAAAAAACACACTTTTTTTGCAGCCTACATGTCCAGTTTTGGAAAAAGAATAACACAACTGTGCTGTTTTGTTTATTCTTTTACAACATAACTGAGAACATAATTTTAGATAGTGTTAACGCAGCTGAACGACTAAACTTATTTAATTTTTTCACATCGTAAAAAAAGGCTACCAAAAACGCTCCAAACTTCATTAATGTACACTGTGAATGAAAACACATAGTTACATTTGTTGCACACAAAGGTTCTTACAATAGATTAATTGTCGATTAAAAAATGTGCCAATGTACAAAGATTAGCTTAAAAATGTATGACATAACGAAAGTTATCTCTCAAGGGCAGAGAGTTTAGCTTTTCTACACTGATTTGGTGACATCAAACAAAAAAGTGGTAGATTATTCCATATTTCGGGTCCTCTATATAAGAAACTAAATTTAGACCAACTGGTTGCAAAAGCAAAAACCCCTATGATGAATGACGGCGTTGGACCAAGTGTTCCCTCGCCTGGACGCGGGTCACCGGGGCCCCACTCTGGAGCCAGGCCTGGAGGTGGGGCACGTTGGCGAGCGCCTGGTGGCCGGGCCTTTACCTATGGGGCCCGGCCGGGCTTAGCCCGAAGAGGAAACATGGGCCCCCCTTCCCATGAGCTCACCACCTGTGGGAGGGGCCATAGGGGTCGGGTGCAATGCAAGATGGGCGGTGGCCGAAGGCGGGGACCTTGGCGGTCCGATCCTCGACTGCAGAAGCTGGCTCTTGGGACGTGGAACGTCACCTCTCTGGTGGGGAAGGAGCCGGAGCTGGTGTGCGAGGTTGAAAGGTTCCGACTGGACATCGTCGGCCTTGCCTCGACGCATGGCTCTGGCTCTGGAACCCGTCTCCTCGAGAGGGGTTGAACTCTCTTCCACTCTGGCGTTGCCCCCGGTGAGAGGCGCCGAGCTGGGGTGGGCATACTTGTTGCCCCCCATCTCGGCGCCTATACGTTGGGGTTTACCCCGGTGAATGAGAGGGTAGCCTCCCTCCGCCTGCGGGTGGGGGGACGGGTTCTGACTATTGTTTGTGCTTATGCACCAAACGGTAGTGCAGATTACCCACCCTTCTTGGAGTCCTTGGAGGGGGTGCTGGAGAGTGCTCCTTCTGGGGACTCCCTCATTCTGCTGGGGGATTTCAACGCTCACGTGGGCAGTGACAGTGAGACCTGGAGAGGCGTGGTTGGGCGGTATGGCCCCCCCGATCTGAACCCGAGCGGTGTTTTGTTGTTGGACTTCTGTGCTCGTCATGGATTGTCCATAACAAACACCATGTACAAGCATAAGGGTGTTCATGTGTGCACTTGGCACCAGGACACCCTAGGCCGCAGCTCGATGATCGACCTGGTTGTCGTTTCATCGGACCTGCGGCCGCATGTTTTGGACACTCGGGTGAAGAGAGGGGCGGAGCTATCCACCGACCACTACCTGGTGGTGAGTCGGCTCCGGTGGTGGGGGAGGACGCCGGACAGACCTGGCAGGCCCAAACGTGTTGTGAGGGTCTGCTGGGAACGTCTGGCGGAGTCTCCTGTCAGAAGGGGTTTCAACTCTCACCTCCGGCAGAACTTCAAACACGTCCCGGGGGAGGCGGGGGACATTGAGTCTGAATGGGCCATGTTCCGTGCCTCCATTGTCGAAGCGGCTGACCGTAGTTGTGGCCGTAAGGTAGTCGGTGCCTGTCGCGGCGGCAACCCTCGAACCCGATGGTGGACACCAGCGGTGAGGGATGGTGTCAAGCTGAAGAAGGAGTCCTATCGGGCCTTTTTAGCCTGTGGGACTCCGGAAGCAGCTGATAGGTACCGGCAGGCCAAGCGGAGTGCGCTCGGATGGTCGCTGAGGCAAAAACTCGGGCGTGGGAGGAGCTTGGAGAGACCATGGAGAACGACTTCCGTATGGCTTCGAAGCGATTCTGGTCCACCATCCGGCATCTCAGGGGGGGGAAGCGGTCTGCCACCAACCTTGATAACAGTTGGGGCGGTGAGCTGCTGACCTCAACGCGGGACGTTTTGGGTCGGTTGATGGAATACTTCGAAGACCTCCTCAATCCCACCGACACGCCTTCCTGTTTGGAAGCAGATTCTGAGGACTCTGGTACGGGCTCTCCAATCTCTGGTGCTGAAATCACCGAGGTTGTTAAAAAGCTCCTTGGTGGCAAGGCACCAGGGGTGGATGAGATTCGGCCGGAGTTCCTCAAGGCTCCTGATGTTGTAGGGCTGTGTTGGTTGACGCAGCTCTGCAATATTGCGTGGACATCGGGGACAGATCCCTTGGATTGGCAGACGGGGGTGGTGGTCCCCCTCTTTAAAAAGGGGGACCACAGAGTGTGTTCCAACTATAGGGGGATCACACTTCTGAGCCTCCCTGGTAAGGTCTATTCGGGGGTTCTGGAGAGGAGGGCTGGGATGAGGATCAGCACCTCCAAATCCGAGACCATGGTCTTGAGCCAGAAAAGGGTAGAGTGCCTTCTCCGGGTCGGGGATGAGGTCCTTCCTCAAGTTGGGGAGTTTAGGTATCTGGGGGTCTTGTTCACGAATGAGGGAAAAATGGAGCGGGAGATCGATGGACGGATTGGTAAGGCGTCTGCAGTTATGCGGGCTGTACCGGTCTGTTGTGGTGAAGAGAGAGCTGAGCCGAAAGGCAAAGCTCTCAATTTACCGGTCGATCTACGTTCCTACCCTCATCTATGGTCACGAACGCTGGGTGGTGACCGAAAGAACGAGATCGCGGATACAGGCGGGCGCGTCTGTCCGGGAGGAGACCCAGGGGAAGACCCAGGACCCGCTGGAGGGATTATGTCTCCCAGCTGGCCTGGGAACGCCTCGGGATTCCTCCCGAGGAGCTGGCCCAAGTAGCCGGGGAGAGGGAAGTCTGAGCCTCTTTGCTTAGGCTACTGCCCCCGCGACCCGACCCCGGATAAGCGGAAGATGATGGATGGATGGATGGATGGTTGGAGCAAATGGTGCTCCAATTTGACTTTACGAGTTGAAAACCTGTGGATTTCATAATTAAAGGAGAAAATGTAATTGAAACACTAATATTTGACAGACTTCTAGACAAAATGAGCAATTTGGCAGCGATTAAATTGGTTAATACTCATTAAACCTGCTTTGACAAACAGCGGTGACAATGATCTACACAAAATATTATCCTCAAGGTGAATATATGGGTATATCATTGTATAATACAACAGAATGTCAACCTTTTTGTTGATCAGGTGCTGTGGTTTTCCTTAAGTACGCACGACTTTCGCTATCTTTGAAACAGAGGTGTGGCTTCGACACGCTCTAAAAGAAAAAACATTTGGGCAGCAAAAAAACGAACAAAAAACAACTATGTTTACGTTTTCCACTAGAGTTTTTAAGTTAAGCCAACTTCTGGCAGAATCACGTTAATTCAAAGCAATGTTTTGAGTAGGGTGAGTAGCTTTTTGGTCGTAATAACACACATTTCTAAGTAAAATGAACTTAATAATTTTCAACATGAATGCAAGTATTTAAGTTGATCCAGCATGACTTTTCAAATATGGAAAATTGTTAATTTTATTAAAGTATTTTTGATATAAAAGTATATACACCTTGTAACTGAGAGTTTAAAGTAAAAAATTAGGGATAAAAACTATTCGAACGTAAATTGTGACATTTTGATAGTTAGGAGCACGGCAAAAATTTGAATGTTACACCATTAGGAATAAAATGACCACAGAAAATTATGAAATTGTCCTCCTTGCAGAGACATAACTCACATCCGCTGCACAGACGTCTCTATGACGGTGTGCAGACAATAACCAACAAACACTGACGACAACATAACGCAACGCATAACTAAGCAGCTATATTTAGAACACAAACTATAACTTAAAACAGAAAACGTCTAAAACTAACACAAACACATTACCCATAAGTCTTTGGGGCGTACAACTGTGCCCCAACTATTCTTTTCTTTCTGTTTTTTTTTTTAGGTTTTGTTTTGAGGCCTTTATTTTGGTCTCTTTTCAATGACGTTCCCGTTACATGTTTCCTGAAAGACTAATATTGTATATCCATAATAATCAAAAGGGATTACAACGTAAATTGGAAGTGCAACGTGGAAAAATGTACTTTTATGCCCGTTCTGAATTTTGCTCAAAAAAATGAAAATAGCAGCTGCTTTGCACACGACTATAATAGCGCTAAATTTATTAGCAGTTTCGTAACAACTCATACACAAATACAAAAAAACAGTTGAGCCTTTTCAGTTTCTGAAGTACTATTCACAAATTGCATTATTTGATTTATACTTTAAAACATCTTACATTTACAGTTTTGCCCCAATTGATCCAAAACAAATAACCGCTGGTACTTTTTGTTGCTCACAGAGAGAAATTAGTGAATGCGGTTAGCAACATAAGCAATTCACCTCAGCCTCATGGCTAACAACATTCGCCATCTTTTAAACATTTTAAGCCAAAACATGTTGTTTCGAACCACGGTACCACAGTAACGTTGTCGTCATCTGCTCCATAACTACAGCCCTGCTCTCTGTAAATTACTTTCCAATCACCACAACACTTTTCTGGACCTTTTTTTGAGCGGAAGAGGGAAACTGTGGGCTGCTTACGCATCATCACGTTGTATTTTAAGTCAATATGACCTAAAACAAAGTTATTTTTTGATTAACTTAAAATTTTTAATTCAGTCAACTCATGATTATATATTGAATCAAAAGGCAGAATTTTTATGTCACCAGAGCTCAATAAAGTAACAATTAGAATTAAAAAGTGTAACAGCATTAATTAACTTTATTTTTAGTTTGATAACAATTTATATATTTAAATTAAAGACTAAAGGTGCCCTGAATTACTTTTTAGAGTGTAGGTAGTGAATCTACTTGGAGCCAAACTGTCCTCTTATAAAAAGCTAAAGTTCTGACCGAAAGTATGTAAATATTATGAGAAGATAACCAACACTTGAAAGTTGTGCACAAAAAACACAAAATAAAATAAATAAAAATGCAGAAGTGGAATAAAAAAGAAGGTTAGAACAATGTCAGGATTCTGTGTTTTTTCCTGTTCTCCCGCATTATGTTTGTAAATTAGAAGGCCCAACATCATTATTTATTCCTACCTCCTCCCTAATACATATATCTCACTTTAATTAATTTTTTACAGTTAGCGTATTTCAAAGACAAAATAACTTTCTTTCACAATAAAAAGGATAGAACATACCGAAGTGAATAGAACACGGCAAGCCAAACTGTAAAACCTATTCAAACATTTGTTTTATCCAAACAATGTTTTTTATAAATTACAAGAATAGTAAAAAGTACAATTCAACACCATAATTTACTTAAAGGAGACATATTATGGAAAATCCACTTTTGTAGCCCTTAAATGCATGTAAATGTGTATTTTGGGTGTTTAGGAGTGCAGACAACTTACATTTATTATCTTCTGGTGCTGTGTTTATATCTTTACATTCTTTTTTGGTCATATTTTTCAGTCTGTTTAGTTTTCTCTATTCGCTGTTACGTTTTCTTGTCTATTACATCACAGCATTTGTTGTTGAACTGCCAAATAAGGTAATGGACTTCCGGGTAACCAATTTCGTGAGGCCGCCATTTTTTCTCCCCCACAGCGATTTTGTAGTCCGAGGTCAGTCATGTCGAAATTACAAGAAAGCAAGTCAAAATGTTCAGTTATTGGGTGTATTAACCCACACAAATCCCTACATCGACCCCCAGCATCAGAGCCTCTGAGAAGTGCCTGGTTACATTTTATTTTTAGTGGAAATGTACCGACATCTGTGGGGAAAGTTCTCCTCGTTTGCGCGAAGCACTTCGAGGACGAGTGCTTCAGTAACCTCGGTCTGTATCAGGAGGGATTTGCCAAAAAGACTTCGTCTGATTGAGGGGTCAGTTCCTTGTCTCCACGGAAACGACGGACAAAGCAAAGCGGTAAGCTTCAAAAAACACTAAAATGACAGTAAACTTTATTTTAGACATGAATGTTGTGTGTTGATATGTCATACGGGCGATTGTTTTCATAGTTGTAGCATTGTACGTTCTGCTTCTGTTAGCGATGTGTGCTAGCTTTTAGCTGAGGATATAACTGTACTGCATAGTTTGAATAAAATGATTGGACTTTTTTTGCCGGTTTTTGTCGTGGGGTACACATGATGTACAGAATTTAGCAACGATCGCTTCTTCATTAAAATGTTTATCTGCCGGTAGTAATCGTATCGCTGCTATCAGACTACAAAAATGTCTGAACGGGGTGGAGCGGAACGCTCTGTAACCTGGAGGGGGCGGGGCATGAAATGTTTCGCTTACATTTAAAGGGACCGCACGAAAATGAGTATCTCTAAAGATGCTCCTCAGAACGGTATAAGGAGGGTCTGTGGGGCTACAATAACATGGAATTCAGACCAAACCACAAGTGAATGATATACATGTGAAAAGGAAGGATTTAAAAGCATGATATATCTCCTTTAAATGATAATGAATGAGAAACGAACTGTCTAAAAAGCTCCTGTCCATGTATGGCATGAAGCTCAATATTCCAATAGTTACTAAAGGTACTTCTCTAGACCATACAAATTTGATAAACTTGTTCAGAGAAATTAAATTGTAAAATTCCCACATCTTAGAATGCTATCTTTTTTTTCTTTCGTTTTGCTACTAAACAACTTCTTAGGGAAGTTATCTAAGCATCTTAATACCACAAACACCAACAACAGTGCGACCCTTTTCATCACTCTTAACTATTTGAACCAGTGTCTGAAGCTGCCACGTGGGTTTGTGTGGGGAAACGGAGCTACGAACGGCATCGGTCACGTGACTATCGGCGGATGAATCAAGCTCCGACACGGTGGTTCGTTTTTGTGATGCAAGGTTCGAACCTCGGGTGTCACGGGTAACATCACTAGCGGTAATGCGCCATTCGTTGTTCGCCAACCGCCAATGAAAATCAGAGGAAGCTGACTCCAGATGGTTCTCGCTCTCAGCGTGGTACTGAGCCAACTCCTTGTGTGAAACCAAGTAACAGTTCGTCACTCGGGATTATTTTCTGGATCCTTACCTGACCTGTCTCCTCGCAGACTTTACTTTTGTTCCTGGATTCCTCAAGGCGGGATGTTCTCCTCTGGTTAGCCTCTGCTCTGCTTCCGTACTGGTAACATCTCCATACTTCCTGGGTGTCTGTCGCTCACCTGCCCATCCTCCTGTCAATCCATCAATCATCTCAAGTAAGACGTTCTGTCTATTAATTAAGTTAAGTTGCTCTTCATACCCACCTCCTTCTGGATTCCCTCCCGCTCCGCCACCAGCGTCTCACCTGCAAGCCAAGAGCCGTCAGTATTCACTCACCACAACTCCTAGCCAACAGCATCCTGCTTACCTCTCATCCAAGCTCCGTCCCTCCCAGACAGTAAGCATAATTTTACTTTCAAAACATCCACTCTAAACCGCCAAAGTAATTCTCCAATTGCCTCTCTCCAGCTCCAGGTTCCTGGCGTCTCCATCCTGGTTCCCCCGAGACGACCTCAAATCCTACTTTTTAAAAATGAACTCTAAATTCTTCTTTGTCTGTTGGTGGTGCTGTTATTGAGTCCAGTAGCCAAACATGTCAAACAATTAAGTAGGCTGCTATATGTTAGCTAAACTCAGTAGTTAGCTAACACGGGAATGTTTGCTAACATTGGCCTTCTGCAAATTATATGTCATTACGGGAAATTCTCTTCATATTATGAATATATTAGGTTTCCACAATAAAGCACCAGCTAACATTCACTGGACAATCAGCTAACTTTTTGTTTTAATCTGTTAAACATTCTTTGAACAATAGCTAAGTTGCTTGTAGCTTTTTTTCTGTAACCTTTACCCAATGTTTAGGGAACATTAGCCGAAGGGTTTGTGGGTTTCTAAAAGCGGTAATAACTAAATGCTAATTGAGATATAAATTTCAAGCTCAAAGTAATAAATCTGCATAAGCTGTCTCATGATTGGTCGAGCAACACTGGTGCGTTGGCGCATGCATCCATGTGGAGCCTAACCCCGCCCTTCTTCTTCCGGTCCATGGGGGCCCCTGATGCCCAAAAAAGTGAGTAAATGGAGCGATACGTTTTCTGGTCCAGTTTGAAATGCGCCGTGGATCAAACATATGATGTTCGTGAATTTTAAAGACTAATTATGATGCAGAGAAAACGCCGATTATCAAACGGAGGACAAAAGTTACTTTAGGTTTTGTTTGAAAACGGTTAGCGGACAACAACTGCAGAAGAAGAAGGAGAGCGAGACTCGTAGCCTCCAGGATGAAGAAAGGAGCATTAAACACGTAGAAAACCTCTATAGATCTGACCATGTGGAAAGTAGCAGCTATGTCGGGGGTAAAGCAGTTGGTGGAGTGAGAACCAGCATGGAGGAGAAGCTCTACAAGCTCTAGGTGAGTGTTTTACGTGCTGTGGCTAGTGCTAGCTCACGTTAGCAAAATAGCGTCATATATGCGACTTCTGATTTGTAGGCATTTTAAACGCGAATTTTTGCAATCAAATAAATTCTAAACCACTTAACAGTCGAAATGTACATCATTAGTTATTTAAATTGAGGTAAAACATATATTTGATTCAGGACGTAAGACAAAGCAGACCAGAAAATAACTTTTATCGCTCAATTGACTTCCATTCATAATTTTTTTCGGCCAGGGGACCCACGGACCGACCGGGGCGAGTGTTGGTGGAGTGTCACTTTCAGAAGAAACCACATGAACAATCCGACAGATTTTTTTTTGCCTGTTATTGAAAGGCCAACCTGCGTTTAGAAGGAGGAAAGCTCTCCATCTGTATATCTTTTCAACCAACTCGATTCCGAAAAGCCACATCATGGAGCCAAAGAGAAATCGGAAGGTCTTCGCTGCGTGGGATAGTTTGGATCTCATATCGGCAAATTTGGCTTTTTTTTTTTTATTTCCTTGTTGCGTCCTGTTCCTCTCAGTTTTACGCTTGATCTCACAGAATTCTGTTTATTCAAAGGCACAGTATAATTTTCACCCAGTAGGGGGCAGTGCATACCTAAATTATCACAAGCATGCGGTATCTGTCTTCGAGTAAGAAACTCAAAAACGGAGGTCCAACTAGTGCTGTTTTCAAACGCTCAATTCCCTGAGAATGATCTATTTGCAGCAACATGACGAGCACATCAGTCTCTCTTTCATCGCTTGGAACTAGCGAAGAGGTAAAAATGTATTTATGGAGAAACTTTTTTGCATTTAGAGGGGAAATCAATGTTTTAATAGCGGGCGCGTTCCGTGCGCTTTGTCCGTCCGGGCTCTTGTAGAAGTAAAGACGTCATCTAATATGACTTTCCCCTGAAAAGAGGACCCGCGCCTATGTATTTTAAAACTGATTTTTAAGTCATATTTTACAATATCGCCAATATTTTGCAATTAATGTGCTTCACGTAATTATTATTACATAATATTTTAATGGCTATTTTCAAAGATGTACAGCAAAAACTACAAACTGTCACTTTAAGTAACGTCTTTCACAGTTTTTACAGTGGTCTAACTGTATACTTTACAACTGTAAAGTCAGCAGTCCTTAATATGATTATGTAAGACATACATCCTGAGTTCGCACTGGAACTTTAACTATTTTTTATATATTGAAAGTCATCGTCGAGAGAAAGAAAATATCTCAGACTTTCTGAGTGGGAAGTCCGACTTCAGAGGGCGTTCAAACTGATTTTTTTTTCTCACTCAGAGGTCGAAATTTCCAAGTTTGGGAGTAACAAGTAGAACGCATCATTTCACTTTGTCCTCTACCACTTAGACAGAACTACTGCAGACATCAACATGGTTCAAATTACACTAACCGACTGACCAAATGGACTAAGTTCAGCTTCTGCAGGCTCCAGCTGCTTAGGCTGCAGAAAGGTGGTGCTTCTTGATTCTCTTCCGGGGCCGATTCGGTCGTGATACACATTTAGGGCGCAGCAGGACAGTTATATATATATATACAATAAATTTTCTCTTATGCTCTAATCACTTAATGTTCTCTTTTCTTTTAACGATATAAACTGTCTTTTATAAATATTTAAGATTTCTTTTAGTGATTCTACATTTTAATTTTTCTAATTTCTCTAATCCTGTGAAGCACCTTGAATTGCCTTGTGTTGAAAGTGTGCTACACAAATTAAATTGCCTTGCCTTAATGCCTTTGTAAACAAAACAAAAGTATTTTGCAGTAAATTTTACTCCCAAAAAACTCAGGAAACCTGAGGTTAAAGTCACATATTTTCCGTAAAAAAAATCGGAAATTCTCTGATGTCGACAAGTAGCAGAATTACAAGTAAAGACGCTGAATTTCTGAGATTAATTGCACATATTTTCCAGAAACAACCTTAGAAAATATCTGTTTGTAAAAGTTTACATGTTAAAAGACAGAAATTTTGAGATTCATTTCAGATATTTTCTCGGGAAAAAAAAAGTTATTCTGTGATGTAGAAAATAAGAAAATATGCGAATTTTCTATGATTAAAGGCATGCATTTTTTTTATCTCTAAATTAGTCAGAAAATTGTAAACAACCAAAAAAAAGCATTTAATCATAGACATTTCTAAGCTTTTTCACACAAACTTTCTACTTTTCTACATCAGAGAATTACACGTTTTTTTTCTCCTAGAAAATTTCTGAAATTAATCTCAAATTTTTTGTCTTTTATCTCATAATTTTACGACTTTTGTTACAGAGAGTTTCCCTGTTTTTTTTGGTGTGGAAAATATGTGCAATTAATGTCAGAATTTCTGAGATTCTTTGGGTGGAAATTTACTCCAACATATTTTTGGTTTGTTCACAGTGGCCCTAACACTCCGTCATATCCAAGTGTGGGCCTAAGAGGGTTTTTATTAAGCTTCGCCTAAAAATAAAAGTGGTCAGTCATGTTTCAGTTAGAGCTCGGAAAACAAAGAGCGGAGTGAGCGGTCTGTGTTTTCCTTCCTCTCTGACAGAGGCGGCAGGGCGGAGAAACAGGAGGGGGAGGAGAAACAGGAGGAGGGGCGTTGTAGCTGGGGCTGTGGACGGAGCAAAGACCGAAAGGGTTCGGCTTCTCCGGGCGGAGGTGGTGGACGCTGTTCAGGAGCCGAAACGTACCGGGAAAGGGGCGGGTGGATCACCCGGAGCCGCCGCTGCTTGAAGCCGGCACGGCATCGACATGGAGCTGGAGAACATCGTCGCCAACACGGTGCTGCTCAAAGCACGGGAAGGTAAGGATGGAAGTGGCCGGCCGGGGGGTGACAACTCCTCTCTCCGGGTGTTGTTGATCCCCCCCCCACCCCCAGATGTGGGTTTTGACGGAGGAGCAGTTTGTGCACTTCCTCATCGTCTGCTGTCAAAGCCGCTCCGAACATGAGACGCATATTTACTGCCAGACAAACTCAGAGTCGTGGGTGTTTTGCTTCTTGTTGGGCGCAGGAAAACTGGCAATGACCGAGTACTCGCTGTAATTAAGGCTGGTTGCAGAAGTCCGGAAGACGCTGCAGCTGTGAAGCGACTCTTCTGCAGCAGCGGATATTTGTCTTTTTCTCACGTTGCCGCTGCATCGTTTGCGAAACAGGATGTTGAGACGGCGGCTGTGCGCCTTTTTCGCTCTTTGCGCACATTTGGTTCTGTGCAGGTGCAGCCCGGAAGGCTACTTCAGGAAAAAACGTCTAAAAGTTCACCCAGTTTAGAAAATCTAACTCCTTTATTATATAGACTTATTAAACAAATTAAAGATGAACCTTTTTATCTCTGATTTAAAAAAAAAAAAAGCCATAATGATGGAGAGTTGAGTGGAAGGAAAACATTCAAAAATAAAAAGGCGCTCAAAGAACAGGGGTGAAAGCAGCTGTGAGGGAATTGAGATTTAAAGTCCATTCTACGTTTTCCAGGAGAACATGGTGCTGTGCGATTAATCGATTGTAATCGATTAATTAAGATTTACTTTTTGGAAAGTCAAGATTTTTATTTTTTTTTAATACGAATGCACTGCTTTGACTTCCATAGCTCGGAGTAATATTAATCTTTGTTTTACGAGGATGTTTTACGTCTTGGTTTAAGTTGGGTTTTGACTTCAGATCTGCTCTGAGCTCATTGGAAAGTTTATGTTTTTGAAAATGTTTCTCCTCACTTGCAACTTCTTCTTAAGAAAACACAGATAAATGAAAAAAAAATCTTATTAAAAGCAGAAATCGGATTTGGTATGGGAAAAAAAATTGTAGATTTAATTTTTAAGGCTTGTCGCCCAGCCCTAGTCCAAGGCATAAGGGAACTGTGCGACTGTCTACGGTGTTCAGCTAGTTCCCGGATCTGAAATATAATTCTCACCGGAAATACTGGGAAAAAATAGTTAAAGTTCCAGTGGGAACTCAGGATGTATGTCTTACATAATCATATTAAGGACTGCTGACTTTACAGTTGTAAAGTATACAGTTAGACCACTGTAAAAACTGTGAAAGACGTTACTTAAAGTGGCAGTGTGTAGTTTTTGCAGTGCATCTTTGAAAATAGCCATTAAAATATTATGTAGTAATAATTACGTAAAGCACATTAATTGTAAAATACGACTTTAAAAATCAGTTTTAAAATACATAGTCGTGGGTCTTCTTTTCAGGGGAAAGCCATATTAGATGACGTCTTTACTTCTACAGGAGCCCGGATGGACAAAGCGCACGGAACGCGCCCGCTATTAAAACATTGATTTCCCCTCTAAATGCAAAAAAGTTTCTCCATAAATACATTTTTACGTCTTCGCTAGTTCCAAGCGATGAAAGAGAGACTGATGTGCTCGTCATGTTGCTGCAAATAGATCATTCTCAGGGAATTTAGCGTTTGAAAACAGCACTAGTTGGACCTCCGTTTTTGAGTTTCTTACTCGAAGACACAGATACCGCATGCTTGTGATAATTTAGGTATGCACTGCCCCCTACTGGCCGAAAATTACACACTGTGCCTTTAAAAAAATGAAAGCAACAAAGTGACTTATAATATAATTAAGTAGATTTCATTTGGAAAGGATTTATGTAAAATGTAATTTAACTTAAACCAAAAAACGTGTTGAATTTCTGGGAAATCTCCAGTTGATGATTAAAAGACCCAAAAATAATTTGAAGTGAAAAAGAGGAGTTGAGTAAAGATTACTTAAATATCCATTACAAAGAAATTAAAAAGCTCAAATTGGATTCACTCTTCTAAAATAAACATACACTAAATTATAAAAGACAATGACATTAATTTACATCATTCTCTGAATAAAATCAATTAATTTGACAAAGAAAATGAAATGAAAATAAAAACATTAATTCATTTTACAGTGGAAAAAAAAATTCATACAGATTTTATTGTATAAAAGTTTAATTTGGCTAAATGTTTTGCCATATCTTAGCCGCTGTAGCTCAGTGGTAAAGTTTTCTATCTGAGATTCGCATTAAGTTTTTTGTGTTACATTTAGGCTTTTTTAATCATCAATTTTAGAAACACATATTAACAGTCGAATTTTACATTTTACACCACATTTTTGAATCAATCTTTTGCTATTTAAATTTACGTGTCACTTTACCATATTTCTAAGTAACCTCTATTCACAGTTTTTACAGTGCATATATTAATGTCCACAGGTTTCTGTATCCAAATATATTATTATAAAAGCTGAGGGGAAGGAAAATGGTTCAATAAAGAGATTTACAAAAGCTGGATTCGAGCTGAAGCCAAAGATCTTTCCAAAAGATGAATAAATTAAGTAAATACGTTATAAACTAAGTGAAACTGAGTAAATCAATAAAATCTCATACAAATGCATACTTGATTAAGTTAGGTTTATTTATCACTTACAGTCTAATTCATTTTCACAGGATGCACATATTGCTTTCATTGTGGTAATTAAATTACATTAAAGAAATTTACATATTTTTTTGTTTATGGAGTCAATACTTTTTCCTTCCACTGAATTTTCCATCAATATGCATAGATATAGCCCTCTGTGAGCAGTAGGATTATTAACTGAGATTAGGTCATTCCAATCCTGAAAGAATATTCTTTAAACCATCATCATTGAGCTTTGCTGTTGTGTGCCGTCGGCGAAGCTTTTATTCAGATACACATAAACTATGTTAACTTGAGTTTGTTGGTTGTGGATGAGTTATTCATCTGGCAGATCTGAGTCGTCAGAAAAAGGTTAATTAAAAGCTTTTTTCAGAGTTAACCGATTTAAAGACTCAGTGCCCTGATTTTATACATGAGAAAGTCGCTCTGGGTCACCAGGAGTAACGTGGGCAGCGTCGGCTGTCCAGAAGACCTGAACTGGCCCGCATGTTAATGCGGTCCTGGACCAAAACCGTCTCCTTAACCGTCATGATGACGGCTTGTTGGGATCCAGTCGTTTAAATCCTCACCGCGTTTTCCCCTGAACTTCTGAAAGTCCTTCAGAGTTTTTCTTTGGGTGTTTGCTGCTTTTCCATCCATCCGTTTATCCATCCGTTTATCCATCCATCCGTTTATCCACCCATCCATCCGTTCATCCATCCATCCATCCATCCGTTTATCCATCCATCCGTTCATCCATCCATCCGTTCATCCATCCATCCGTTCATCCATCCATCCGTTCATCCATCCATCCATCCATCCGTTTATCCACCCATCCATCCGTTCATCCATCCATCCGTTCATCCATCCATCCGTTCATCCATCCATCCGTTCATCAATCCATCCATCCAACCGTTCATCCATCCATCCGTTTATCCACCCATCCATCCGTTTATCCATCCATCCATCCGTTCATCCATCCATCCATTCATCCATCCATCCGTTCATCCATCCATCTATCCATCCATCCGTTCATCCATCCATCTGTTCATCTATCCATCCATCCGTTCATCCATCCATCTATCCATCCATCCGTTCATCCATCCATCTGTTCATCTATCCATCCATCCGTTCATCCATCCGTTCATCCATCTGTTTATCCATCCATCCATCCATCCATCCATCTATCCATCCATCCGTTCATCCATCCGTTTATCCATCCATCCGTTCATCTGTCCATCCGTTCATCCATTCATCCATCCGTTCATCCATCCGTCCATCCGTTTATCCATCCATCCATCCATCCGTTTATCCATCCATCCATCCATCCGTTCATCCATCCATCCGTCCATCCATCCATCCGTTTATCCATCCGTCCGTTTATCCATCCATCCATCCATCCGTTTATCCATCTGTTTATCCATCCGTCCATCCATCCATCCGTTCATCCATCCATCCGTTCATCCATCCATCCGTTCATCAATCCATCCATCCAACCGTTCATCCATCCATCCGTTTATCCACCCATCCATCCGTTTATCCATCCATCCATCCGTTCATCCATCCATCCATTCATCCATCCATCCGTTCATCCATCCATCTATCCATCCATCCGTTCATCCATCCATCTGTTCATCTATCCATCCATCCGTTCATCCATCCATCTATCCATCCATCCGTTCATCCATCCATCTGTTCATCTATCCATCCATCCGTTCATCCATCCGTTCATCCATCTGTTTATCCATCCATCCATCCATCCATCCATCTATCCATCCATCCGTTCATCCATCCGTTTATCCATCCATCCGTTCATCTGTCCATCCGTTCATCCATTCATCCATCCGTTCATCCATCCGTCCATCCATCCATCCGTTCATCCATCCGTCCATCCATCCATCCGTTTATCCATCCATCCATCCATCCGTTCATCCATCCATCCGTTCATCCATCCGTCCATCCATCCATCCGTCCATCCGTTTATCCATCCGTCCGTTTATCCATCCATCCATCCATCCGTTTATCCATCTGTTTATCCATCCATCCATCCATTTATCCATCCATCCGTTTATCCACCCATCTGTTCATCCATCCGTTCATCCATCTGTTTATCCATCCATCCATTTATCCATCCATCCGTTTATCCACCCATCTGTTCATCCATCCGTTCATCCATCTGTTTATCCATCCATCCATTTATCCATCCATCCGTTTATCCATCCATCTGTTCATCCATCCGTTCATCCATCTGTTTATCCATCCATCCATCCGTAACCTTAGAGAAAACAAGTTCTGGCTGACTTTTAGCTCCAATAAGGTGATTGCCATGGATCTCTCAGCTGAAAACCAGGGATGCAGTGCCTGTTCTCCATTAAGGATGATGCATCGCTCGGGTCCGTTCTGGTGTCTGTTGGATGTTTTTTCCTCTTTCATAAAAGACGACGCGACGACTGCTCAGAAGTCTCAAATCTGCGCTTCCTAATTTTGCAGGATTCTTGTCAACCATTTTAAAAATCGATTAAATCGATTAGTTGTTTCAGCTCTATTGATAATTATTCTTTGTCTCTCTGACTCACAAAAAACAGTTTTACTCAAATTAAAAAGTACGTTATTTAAATAGCTTTTTAAAAAACTGAACACAGTAAGTTCTCACCTAAAATGCATGGGAAAAGAGTTTTTTTTTATCTCCTAGAAGGGACAGTACTGTAAGTTACCTCCGTTCCTCTATATAGAACTGACTGCAATGTAGAGTTTAAATGACGTAAATGAGTTTTTATGACAGCTGGAACATTATATGCTTCACAATAAGGAAGAACCTGAAAAACCAAACACTAAATGCAAATAAAATGTAAATGCTGCTTTTAGGATTCAGTCCTTACCTCATCGATATTCTTGTAAATAAAAAATCTTGTTTCCAGCTAAAACGTATTTTTGATCATTTTTTTGAGACTTATATACTAAATATAATTGTGTTATTCTACTTGAAATACCTTAAAATACCTGATTTTAGTCTAAAGCTTCTTAAATGAAGTGAAATAATCTGCCACTGAAATGAGACAATTTGTGACATGTACGCACTGTTTACGTCGTCATGTCTTTAAAGTTAACTACAAAAATTACTGTTAACATGAACGATTCAATTCATATTCTTAGAGATAAAAAAATAGATCTCTGTATATGCGAGATCTTATCCTCATATCTTAAAAAATTTATCTAAAATACCCAGCTAACAAGAGTGGATAGTGTGCATGCCGTTGCTGAGGTACAAAATCGAGGCAAAAAAGAAAACGGGGTTGCAAATAGATGATTTGGTGAACTTAATGTAATGTTTTGAGTTTTCTAAAAGGTTTAATACCAAAAACCTCCTGTAATTTGTCTAATTTCATGTAAATTATACCTCATGTTTCCTACAATTCCAAATTACGTACCTTCTCGTTTACCCCTTCAACAGCTTTTGCAACCAAGAAGTCGCTTGCTGTCTTTATTCATTGTGAAATCGCACAATGGAGTTGGGATCAATTGCATTTTTGCCATCTCTGCATAAAATGGCATTCATTTCCTGAAGGCTTCTGCCCAAACAAACAGTTGGAGGAAGTGTTTACAGAGAAAGTGACAAGAATCCGGCTGAGCAGAAGAAAAGTTATTATTAGACACCATAAACCCGGTTTGTATTTGTTAGACGCGGAAAAATTATGAACCAGAAAGGTCTCCAATGCAAACTCCTGAGAGCTTTGTACTTTCTACTGTCTACCATGCTGATGACCACATCCTTTTAGTTGAGATTGATTTTGTAAAAAAAAACAAAAAAACTGAACGGTTACCTACTGCTGGCATTTTTTTTAGATCATGTATCACTTGAACTGAGACCACAGACACAAAGGAAACCTCTGTTGCGACTGCTCACAGGAAGACACACATGCAGCCACAACCGAAAACATCGACGCCTTCAGGGCTCGTATCATGCTTCATGATTTCTGCCTTGTGTTACGCTCTTTCAATGTCGGAGCAAGAAATTTCTCTTCACAGCATTTTTAGACGACCGCTGGAGATGTCTGGCGGTTGAAAAAAAATAATTTAAAGGTGGGGTATTATGCTCCTTCCAGGCACACAGTACCATTCTGTAGCACACTCAAATAACATTTTAACCCTTATCTTTCTGAAAATCCTGCATATATCAAAATCTACCTTAAAGAAATTTGTTTTCTCATCACTTCCGTATTTGACGCCTTGATATTTGCCTCTCTTAGGCCTCCTACCGTTTGTGAAGCTCCCCCTGCAGAACGTCATATACCGGCTATTATCACAGCATGCGCCTGGAGTCGGACTCTGATAGTTTAGAGAAGTTTTCAGCATGTTGCATTTTAGTATTTAGAAAAAAATGACATTGGTGAACAATGCTAACACTGGAGATTGTAAGACGACACGCAAATTATCCAAAATCCAACCTCATTGGCACCCTTTTATAAATATTAATCACTAAGAAACTACGTTTTGCACTGAAACCATAAAAACACAAAAATATAAAGCTATGTTTTGAAGTCGGAGTTAGAAATGCTAAGTTACAGTTCTGTACAGGTTCTGATGGAGTAGCCCCGCTTTTAGGGCCAATCTGCTTATCAATCCACTATCAAAAAGGCTTTTGTTGAGAAATCAGTCCTCTGTGAAGGGATTTATGCAAAGATAACAAATATTTTTCGGCCTAGGTTTGTTTCCAAAGATGGAGTCCAAACTCTTAGCCTTACAATTATCTTAAGCTAACTATAGCAGCTGCTACTCTACTGGAGCTGAGTGGGGGGGGGGGCTGCAGGTGCAGCGGCTCGGCTACGAGTAAGCTACATCGGGTTGGAGGAGGAGGAGATGGGTGGAAAAAGGGAAGATAGGTTAGAGCAGGCGTTTCAGCACCCAAATAACTACCAGCAGAGACTCAAATATTATTCAAACATAAGTGGATGAGTCAAAGAAACACTTCAGGCTTGATTTTAATGCAGAAATAACATGTTATCAGGATGTTACACGTCAAAAATTTAATTCTGCATAACACTCCCCCCTTAAAACGTTTTTCTTTTGGTAAAAACGTTTTTTTTTTGTATCAAATGAAGATACGGTCACATCTATGTCCAAAATCTCCATTCTTAGTCGAAGGAAATGTAAGAGTCTGTTGGATTTTTAGCTAGATGGTATCAATTTAGTAAAAAACAAAACATAAAAATGATCAAAATATGTGCCATGTTTAAATTTCAATCATTTCAATCCAAAGAGCAAAGCTGGTCATGAGTCCATCTGAAAGATTTTACTAAATGGCTGTTTAATAAAATAAATAAAAATACGTTGTGCATTTTTTTTATAAATATCTACTGTAAGAAATGTATTCAGATATGATTTTTTTTTAAATGCAATTATGTTTCTTTTTTAGGTTTTATTAAATTGAGCAAAATAAAGTTCTGAAAAGGGGGAACAAACATTTTCTGAACGTTATAACAGTGACGGGCTGTTCGTTTCAGCCCAAGGCCTAAATTAATAGACCTCATAATACCATCAGTACGAAAACACGGCTCGAGAATCCATACAGAATCACGCGTACGTCAAAGGCTGGTCGAGCGGCACCCGTTTTCCCAGGGATTTAAAATCAATAAGCTCGCATGCACAATCAAGAGTAGCAAAACAAGATCACGGATACTTTCGAATCTAAAAAAAATCAAACCCAATTTAAAGATAACATTCAGCATGTTTTTAATAACTCAAGTATATGAGAGTTTAACGAGTTTGTCCAAGAAAAGGCGAATTGTCGCTATTCCATGTAAGACACTAAGCGAGGCGAAAACAAAATCGCAGGGCATCAAATGCATTAAAAACACAAATAAAATGTTTGCACTCACCCACATGAATCTTCTCCACATCGCCCGCTTATCTGAAAATCCATCCAAGACCTCAACGGCTCTGTTTACATATCCAGCTCCACGTGGCTAGTATATCTCCTACCAAATGTATCCCTTCTCCTCCTCCAGTCATCGTGGGTTACAAAATACACCACTGGTAGCTCTTGGTAGCTAACCTAGCAAACGAATATCCGGGTTTATCAAATCAGAGGACACGTACATGCCAACTTCAGCGTAACGCCTCCCAGCAGGCTTTGCTGTCTGTGTTAGTTTACTTACAGGCCGTAGGCAGATTTCATACAACCGGACAACACAAGCTAGCTGGAATAGGATTAGGATACCCTAATAAAGAACTCTGGAAGCACCGCAACCAAGTGGATATCAGATGATATAAAGAGAAAAGACCAGTGAGGTACAAAAGTATTTACAAAACCATAAATAAATGTAATTTCTGAATATATTTAGGCCTGCAGAGAAGGCATTGCAGGCCCCGGTAATCCGCCACTCCATTATACAGCGGGGCAAGAATTATTTGGCAGCCACCGATTCTACAAGTTGTCTCGCTAACAAAAATCTGAGGCCGTTAATTTTGATCAGAGGCAGAATGTAAAAACAATCCATGAAATCAAAATGTGTGATTTTTAAAGAATATACTTGTATAATGGTGCAGAAAATAAGTGTTTGGCCTTTGACCAAAAGCTCACTTCTATACTTTATAATTTAACCTTTGTTGGCAAAGGTTTTCTCTTGGTCTTCACCAGGTTTTCACAGACTGTTGCTGGTATTTTGGCCCATTCCTCCATGCAGATCTCCTATATACAGATTCTCTATTGGATTGAGGTCTGGAGACTGGCTAGAAAACTCCAGAACCTACAAATGCTTTTCACTTGGCCCTTCGTTACCCAGGTGTTGTGTTTAGGATCATTGTCATGCTGAAAGATGCAGCCATGTTTCCTCACTCGCCGAAGGAGGTTTATGTCCAAAATCTCACGATACATGGCGCCATTTGTTCTTACCTCAGTACGGATAAGTTGTACTGTTCCCTTTGCAGCAAAAAGCACCAGGCATAATGTTTCCACCCCCATGCTACACATGGTGTATGGTGTTTTGGGGATGCAACTCAGGCGAGTGGTGTTTATACCGCGAGAGTTCTATTTCGGGCTCATCTGACCACGTAACATTTTCCCGATCCTCCTCTGGATCATCCAGATGGTCTCTGGGAAACTTTAAACAGACCTGGACATGTGCTGGCTTAAGCAGGGGGACCTTTCGAGTGCTGTAGGGTTTTATTCCATGGCAGCACAGTGTATTCCCAAGGCCCTGTCTGCACGGAGAGGAAACCAGGTGCAGCAGCAAATATATAAAGATCTCACGTCGGCTTATTTATCTCTGTTTACTAGCTGTCCGGGATTTTTTTTTTTCCTGAGTGGATGACGCCGCCGTCCCATTCTTATATTTAACGTACGTGCGCAACTTTATGAAGGAGTAAACAAGCATGGTGTTGCAGTACTGATAAAGCAAATCCTGACCTCATTATGGATTCTAGAATAAGATTTACTGTCCCACCTCTATCACCAACAGCCAAAACTGGATATCCGCAGACATCATATGCTTATAAATAAAGCTCTCATTTTTAGCTAGATTGGTTGTGTGTGCCACTTGGTTGACTGCGCACGTTCAGTGTTCTGTTTTTCTCCGACACGGTCACAGCGCCACACAGCTCCATCTTTCCAATAATTGCTCCCACAGTTGGTTACTTCACACCAAGCTGCTTACCTATAGCAGATTCAGTCTTCCCACCCTGGTGCAGGTCTACAATCTTGTTTCTGGTGTCCTTTCACCGCCCTTTGGTCTTTGCCTTGGTGGAGGTTGAAGTCTGACTATTTGAAGTTGTGGACATGTCTTTTATACAGGTAATGAGTCCAAACGAGTAACATTAACACAGGTAGAGAGTGGAGGATAGAAGACCTTCAAGGCTCTGTGAGAACCAGAATTCTTGCTCTTTTGTAGGAGGTAAATACCCATTTTCTGCACCATTACACAAATAAATAAATGGAAAAGAAAAACAAATCATACAATGGGATTTCCTGTATTTTTGTGATATGCTGTCACAGTTGAAGTGTACTTATTTCACCTTTTTAATTCGGACAACGTACACAATCTGTGGCTGCCAAATACTTTTTTTGACCCACTGCATGGTTTTTTACTCAAAAGGACTAAAACCTATTAAATATCCATAATCATTTTAGTTTGAAACTTTTATGGTCATATTTTCCTCTCTAGTTGTACAGTTTATACATCAAAATGTTATTTATTTTTGCCACTACTGCTGCCACATGACTTTGGGTTTTCTTATCAAATCCCCCTTAAGAGCAGCGTGTGCGAACCCAAACGTTTATTTTCTATTGTATTTGTAAGAAGGGGTAGGTTACATGGCAAAAATCTTATTTTTTACTTCATTTTGCTGTAAAATTGGGAGTTTATCTCAATTCGTCTGCATAAAATAATTGGTATTAAAGGTTGAATATGAAACATGGGCACCAAAGTGACATCTAGTGTGTTGAGGTTGTAGTTGCAATAAAATGCAATTTTAAGCCGTTTGGATGTCAGTTTTGTTGCAGATACCAGCCAGGATCATGTTCAGCAATTAATCTTAGAGGACTATTTTGTCCTAATACGATTAAAATACTAAATGAAAAATAATTTTAACAAAATATGGGTCAAAGGCAACCGTAAGTTTTTGTACCCGTCTCTCTGCATCTTTATTTCGGTATCTGAGTGGTTTCCTCCACTCCTCTTGGTGATGTCCTCTATAAAAGTCATGATTTATTCTTTTACATTTACATGAACGTCCAACAGATTTCACAGCGTGCGTAACTGACTGAGGTGTGTGGTCCGAGACCTACGTGAATACAGAAAGCTAGCTAAAAAAGTCTTTATAATAGCCACTCATCGCAGCGGTGAAAGCGAGCCTCCTATACTGGGGAGTGTAGGAGGAAACCACTTAATTTTCTTCCGATTACTCTGTGTGGAGGTTGATGCTCATATCTAGGAACAACGCCGTATACACAAGTATTGCAAAGCTGTTTTACCGACAGCTAACTTTCCGATTCGGATGCTGTCAATCCATTAAATGGCCGTTATCACTCCCATTAAATGCCATCAGACTGTGCCCTCTCTACCTGCTGGCAGGTTATCTACCATTCTTATCGCTGATAACAGCCAACTGTCTGCACGTGTCAAAAATACTTTGTCAGAGTACGATATCGTAACTGGAGTCATCTAACTAATTTTAACCAACCCAGAAGGTCACGGAAGGAAAAATATACTTTCTTTTAAATACCTAATACCTAATTTGAAGAGGTTTTAAACACCAAACGGAAAAGTATGTTTCAGTAGGTAGAGAGGGCACAGTCTGACGGCATTTAATGGGAGTGATAACTGCTAATAACGGGCATTTAATTGGCTGATCACATCCGAAACAGGTGGAAAGTAGATGCTATGTTCTGAGCCAGTAGAGAAAATTGAGAACTCAATCACATCAGTCTTTTTCTGGGTACAGATTCATGTAACAATATACGGGAGGCTTACTGAATGGAGTTGAGAGGAAGTGTTGATCATTGGATTGGGGCTTTATGCTTTAAAAAGACGACATGTGGCGTCTGTTTATTGGTTTGTTTACTCCACCTCATCCCACAATGCAATGCAAACCTGTCTACAGGAAGCCAGTTGTTCTAGACTTCAGCACAACAGACAACACCTCCTCTAGATGGTCTCTGTACAATTGTTTTGTTTTCCAGACTGTTCTGCGATTGCTGTGAATTGCACCAAGGGAGTAAATTAACCAGATTTTATTTTTTTGTATAAACTGTTCCAGTTTATTTATGGAGCGCCGCTTCACAACAGAGGTCATCTCAAGGCACTCTACAAGAAAAGTCATTTCAGTTCAATTATACATATGTTCCAATCAATTAAAACATTTTCTAATTAAGGAATCCCTACAGATTGCACGTTTAAAGTCATATAAATCCTCTTTCTGGATAAAATTGGAGGGACAGTAATGTGGGTTAGCTTCTTAATGTGGACCTTTGAACCCGGCAGACATGAATCCAGCCAATTTGGGGATTTTCTCTTCGTTATTGAAGACATTTTGGCTTTCATCTGAAAGGTTTCCTCAGAGGTCATAAGCTGCAGCAACAAAATACAAGTCCTACTCCTACAGCTTTTTATTTACTTTTCTTTCCATAAAGTTGAAAACATGTCAGTGTTCCTTTTGGGAAGCCTAAGGTTACAATCCTGCTTCTTTAATGTCGTCAAACTTACATTTCTCAGTCAGAATAGTTAAGCCATAATTATGGCTGTCAACCCAACGACTGCACCAATAATATTTTTAAAACATAAATGCATATTACCTTTTTATTCGTTAAGACAAGTTGCCATTTTGGCTTAAAACCTAATATAGAGGAAGATAAAACAAGAACACGTTTAAGGTGTAAAATCATGGCTGCTTCCTTTTTATCACGGCAAAACGAAAGGAGCCTGCAGAGACTTGAAACCGTCTCAAAGCTGAAGTAGCACAGCGATCATCATGTCGGCTCATGTCACGGTTCTTGCTTTGCGGTGAGAAAAACTTGCACCAGAAACGCTGCTGAACGAGCCACAGCCAGAACACGGATGCAGAAAGGACAGGAACTCCGTCAGTCTTCTCCTGTTCCTGCCGTGTTTCAGGCCATTCATCGCCTAGAGCAAGTTAAACCCCGTCACAAGTTTGAGACGTACCGGAAGCCTGTGAGTAACCATTAAACTTGTGAGCCACAACAGCTGAGAGATTTGTAGGACATAAAACTAAAGCTGTGAATTTATATTTTTAACATCATGGAGAGCTTTGGAAATTGTTTAAAACTCAAGAACAAACCAAGTGCATCAAGGGGGAGTTATTGTCTACATTTTGAAACAGAAATTAGGAATGTTTCTGAACTTTTGAGCACTAAATAGTAGGGAGGCAACGATACCACTTTCGTGGGCCCTGGGTACTTTCAATTTTGGTACTCAGTTTCCACCTGCATTAATAATTTATGTTGTGGTGGCAACTTTCTTTTAAGGGCATCATTTTTTTATGTATTTTTTACAAATTCAAATGATTAGAAAATAATCCATGTCACAAAACAAATTATTATTAATCTTTTAATCATTTTTCTTTTGCTTTCTTATCATTTAATTGCGTAAACAACTGACACAAAAGAAGACATAGAGACAATCAAACATAGTAAAAAATAAAATATTTTCAAAGTAAGCTACAAAAACCCAATTTTTCTGTTTAGAAAAAAATTGTGTGTCCCTCTGAAATATTTGAAAAAATAATTTATTCTAAGAAGGCAAAGATTAAAAGTCCTGTGTTTTGAATCTAAAATCTATTAAAAATCCATTTTTTTTAACAAGAAATCTTACTTTGTGTTTCAATAATATATTACTCGTGTAATTTTTTTTTATGCGTCTGCAATGTTTAATGTAAGAGATCTGACAGGTTATAGAGACACTTCACATGCAGTGTTAAAATAAAAATTCAGAGCTTAAGTATGATTTCAGTAAACTATGAGTTCTGGTGTGGAGCGATGCGAAGATTTAAGAGGGAACCAGAAGTCCTGTTTTCCCTGGGGAAAAGTAGCATTGCAGAGAGGCACTTCCAAGCTGCATTTTCTTGCATATATTTTAAGTAGTTTAAGTTCTACAAAAAAAAGTTGATTATGCAAAAAAGGTAAATTGTCTGCAAATAATTTGGAGTGTTGGTGTATTTGTCATAGAAAGTACCCCTGGTCCCCTGTCTCTTTCTTGAGAGGAGTCATTGACATTGCTACTGTTGATGTTAAGCTTGTATACAGTTTGTTTTTTGTTTTTTCTTACACTGAAAGTGCTTCATTATGTTGTCACTGAGCTATTGAAGAATCGGCTACTGTGGGGAGGGTAGCAAACTGAACATTTTGAATGAAACTGAAGATTTAGGAAACAGGAAAAATCGTAAAGGGATATCATGCTAGTTTACAGCTTTCCACTTCTGGGATAGACATATATATATATATATATATATATATATATATATATATATATATGATAAAATGTTAGCGTTGGTGTTATACAGTAATAATTTGTCCTGAAATTTAACTTGTATCCTGTAGTTAATGTTGGACCACGAAGTAAAACGGCTCATTTCTCTATAATCCCGCCTCCTGTTAAAATCCAGTTAAATCTCCAGGCTTTAGACAGAGCCGAAACCAACATAGCTGAGTCCAGCAAGCAAATTTTTCCAGCCCAGTATATAAAAAAGCCGTGGGTTTTGTTTGCACGCGTTTAATGAACATTCTGAGATGCTACAGATCAATTAATTAACAACAAAATGCTGGTATAGGACCACATAAGCAGCTTGATAAATGGATAACACACATTAGCATTAGCATGTAGCCAGTTACTTATCTGTCCATCAGGCATCTTTGATCTTTGATCCGGCTGCTGTTCTTTAGGAATGTAGAATAAAATCCTATAATCCATGCAGCCAAACGGGCGTTTTCACAGAGAAAGTAAAAAAATCAGATAAAAAAAGCAGCCAAAAGCCGAAGCAGCTATGAGCTATAAGAAGGAGGAGGGTGTTTTTGGAACTCTAGCAGAGGTAAGCCGCTCTGCCTGCAGGGGGCGGTGCAGATACCACTAGCACTTCCTTGTTTTCACTTAGTGACATCACAGGTTGAAAAGTTTTAACACTCAGTCGTTTTCGAGGAGAGGGAGGGTTAGCTGCTCAGAGATTCTGGAGGATTACTGAGACATGCAATAATTAAGACAAAAACCACTCTGGTGGGGGGTTTTTTATGAGAAAATTGCATTACCAGATGGTTGAAAACTCCAAAAACCTGATTTAGCATGATATAGGCCATGAAATGTTCCTTCATAGTGTTACATTTATACCACTAATTAGGCAAGGTTGTTGTCTTAGTGTTTCCTTTTCAGACTGTTGGGCTCATCGTTGAATCTACAAGACATGGGAAATGACTGGCTTTATTTCACACACACACACACAAAAAAACAAGATTGAGAATTTTTGCGAAAGGTTTTTTTTTTTTTTTTGTCGCTTCCTGAACATTCTTGCAACAAAAAAATAAGTTAAAAGCTGTTTTTATTACAACTAAATTATACTCCTGTTTCACAATAATGATGGTTTTTCTTTAGTAGTTGTATACAAATAAAAAAAGAGGATAAAAAATTACATTTGCAAAAAAAAGGCATTGCAAAAGTAATGTTTACCTTTCTTGACAAAGACTTCTGACCTTTGGATGTTTTTACTGGTATTTTTGCCGCCTCATACATGTTGATGAGCTCCAAATCTTTAAAATTGGAAGAGCACCTTAGCTTCTTCCACAGATTGTCAGATTCAATCCAGGATTTTGGTTGGGCCACTTCAAACCATTAATACAACTTTATGCCATAAGAAATATGGTGGTAAAATAAAAAACTTTACATATCTGAAATGTATACATTTACAATGATTTGTATAATCTGGACACGTTTTAACGGCGTTAATCCGTCAATTTAAACATCAGTTTTAAATCTTTCACATTATGTTTCTCTGTTTAAATAGTTAAAAGATATATAAAAAACAGAAAATTGTATTAAAGTACTTTTTCTGATCTTCTCAAAGAATATAAGTCAATAAACGGGATCCAATCATCACTTTTAAACAACCTACTATTTTATATGCAGTTTCTGAGCTACAACAATGCTTCTAATTCTTTGAATATAATGTGAAAATATAATCTTCAGCGTCTCATGGTGTCCAGGTTAAAAATAAAATCACTGTCTTTCTGTTTTGTTTAATTTTTTCTCAGGGGGTGGCGGCAACAGAAAAGGAAAAAGCAAGAAATGGAAGCAGATGCTGCAGTTCCCCCACATAAGTCTGTGCGAGGAGCTGCGACAGACCACAGGTAAAGGTGGCCTGATGTTCTCCCCCTGCGTTTTACTTAAATGTGGCTGTGCGTGAGTTAATTTGGAAGCCGATTTAACCATTTTGGTTGTCGGATCGTCTGACATACGGTCAGATCTGACACAAATCTTTACTAAGTAAGCTAATACGGGAACATTTAGGAAAAACACAGGACTCTACTTACTGGTTTTCAGTTCTTAATGGACATAAAGAAGTTCTAGCTTTGTTAAGACTGGCCACTAATACCAAACGAGGTCATAAAAAATGTCAAAAAACACCACAGATTTTATGGGATATGTTCAAAGTTTACAAAGTAAATCTATTTGGTAACTAGTGTTGCCACAGTTACATTGAAAAGGTAATCTGACCACTGGTGACTCCGACCAAAACAAGCAACAAGCTGCGTCTTGTTACGATATATTGCAATACCATGACTAAAGCTATATATCGTGATTTTTCAACGTTGAATTTAACCGTAGAAAAACTGTCCCAGCATCCTAAACACTCCAACCTGTTTTATCCAGTTTTATTACTGGATCTTGTTGATCCTCTGCCGCCAACTATCAGTCAGACTTTTAAAACGACAGTTTGTAGTTTTTGCAGTACAGCTTTGAAAATAGCCATTAAAATATTATGTAATAATAATTACGTAAAGCACATTAATTGCAAAATATTGGCGATATTGTAAAATATGACTTTAAAACTCAGTTTTAAAATACATAGGCGCGGGTCCTCTTTTCAGGGGAAATCCATATTAGATGACGTCTTTACTTCTACAAGAGCCCGGACGGACAAAGTGCACCGAACGCGCCCGCTATTAAAACATTGATTTCCGCTCAAAATGCCAAAAAAGTTTCGCCATAAATACATTTTTACCTCTTCGCTAGTTCCAAGCGATGAAAGAGAGACTGATGTGCTCGTCATGTTGCTGCAAATAGATAATCCTCAGGGAATTGAGCGTTTGAAAACGGTACTAGTTGGACCTCCTTTGTTGAGTTTCTTACTCGAAGACACAGATACCGCATGCTTGTGATGATTTAGGTATGCACTGCCCCCTACTGGCCGCAAATTACACACTGTGCCTGTAATTTTACTACAAATATCACTGTTTTCATTAATGGTTTGATTCAAATAGAAATCGATACTTTGCTTTTGAATATCGATACAAAAATATTGCGATATATTGGCATATCAGTATGTCCTTACATCCCTGCTGGAGAGTTCCACTAGGGGGCAGAGTGCAAAACTCAGACCCGATAGAGTTTTGGATTTGTAGGCTAGAAACATAGCAAACATGGCGACCATAAAGGAGATAATCAGCTATTTAATTGTCAGATTACGACAGAAAAAGACGGCAGCAGTGTCATAAAAGATATGTGAGACCATATTTATCGTTATTGTTCCTGGTTTTCCTCCTGCTTTCGCAGTCCTGTTACAACCCCCAAACGCCGTGTACGATGTTTGTCTTTCTTTGTGATTAAAAAAACGCAAAGGAGCTCAAATGTAAATGTAAAATTAGGACTGTCCTCCTCTTGGATTTTACCTCGAAAATTGAAAATAACTAAAAACAATATTCTGCTGGAATTGCTTTACGTCTTCCGAGCATTGCCACTAAAAGTCCAACAGGAGCAATTTATCAAATGGAATATAGATATATCAAGAGGCCAAGAGTTGGATATGAAGCTTTATTGCTATCCAAAGAAACAGGAGGAATGGCCCTCCCTAATTTAAAACATTATTATTATTATTATGCAGCACAACTGATGAATAAATACTGTTGGTGCAGAACTGATTACATCACTAAATGGAAAAATATCGCAAGACATTTATTACAAATCCCAGTTCAGACTGTAATCGGACACTATACAATCTACAAAAAACATTTAAGAAACAACATTCGTTTACTCTATATACTTGTATTTTGCACAAATTATCAAAAGCATACACTCTACGGGATCAGGGTGAACATTTTAACATTTTATGGATCAAGTATGAAGGATTTCACGCACGCTAGATATGACTCAAGATATAAAAACTGGACATGTAAAGGCGTTACAGCCTGGTGTACAATAGAAGTGGAAGGTGAAATGGAGAGTTTTCAAGATTCGTCAAAAATATGATTTAGAGCATTTTTATAGATATTTACAAGGTAGGGATTATTTCCTTTAAATAATTCAGACAGACACTACTGGTCATTCAAACCAAATTATAGATATTTTTATAAAGGCATACAAGAATAAAGGAAGCAAAGCTATTTCATCACCGCATAAAGCATTCGAATCTATTGAGAAACATAATACTAAGTAGATGAAAGAAAAGTGGGAACACGAGCTATGGTAAAAAAGATTCACCAGAATGTAAAAAATACGTATTTAAAATCGCCATAGATGTGCTGGAGAGTTGACTACTTGCACATATTCTGGATTTGTCAAAGAATAAGAAAGTTTTTGGAGACCATCTTTGTGTTATTGGAGCAGGTCCTCACCAATAGAATATCAAGAGTTTGTATTTGTGCACATTAATTGATGAAATTCCAAATAGAGATAATTATTTAACAAAGATATTGCTTTTAGCATCTAGAAAAGCGATTGCAGGGAACTGGGGAAAGAACGATGGTCCAACAAAGGAACAATATATGGAAATTAGTGAAGAAATATGCAAAATTGAAAAGAGGAAATACAAGAACTACAAGAATATCAAATACAAGAAAAATGGACTCAATATAAATTTTATTATAATTACTCATAATATAAATATAAATTATTCATTTATAATTGTATTTTTGTCTTGTTGTAATGTCCTTTAAATGTTATTTGAAAAAAATATATTTAAAAACAAGGTCATAAAAAGAATGTAAAATTAAATCACAAAACAATCAACCTAAAAAGTGTAGAACTAATTTTATAGTAAGTAGTATAGTATTTTTTTGATCAGACACCCCTAAATAAAAATCCTGTGCGACCAATTGATTTCTGAAGTTGCGTAACTGGTAACCAGAGTCCACCCATGCGTCATTTAATGGGAGAATAAAACCGGCTGTTCTGCGAAGGCCTCAGAGGTTGTGAACATCTTGGATAACAGCAGAGGGGTCAGGGAGAACGCTGTGGAGAAGCTAGAGTCATAACTGTGTACGTAAACTGTTATGGAGGAGCTGCAGAGACCCACAGCTCAGGTGGGAGAATCTGTCGACCGGACAAGGATTAGCAGGGGACTCCAAAAATGGTCAGATGAGACCAAAACCGAACTTTTTGTCCAAGTGTGGAGGAAAACGTAAAGCCGCACATCTGAGAACAAAGGCGGTGGCTGCATTATGCTGTGGGGTTCACGGCGGGGGATTGGGGCAGAGGTTCTACTTCCTGCAGGGCGTCGACCCTAAAGCATCCAACCACAGCGACAGCGAGATGGGTTCGATTAACAGCAGAGATGTCCAAACTCTTCGCTACATGGGCCAAAATCATCGTGTCGAAAGTTCCCATGGGCCACAAAAATAAAGCAATTTTTTTTACGCAAAAAAATCTGTTTTTTTTTTACCTGCCTGAAAATAAATTAAACGTGTAATATTTTAATCAAACAAATAAGGTAGGAATTCTTGTAGAAAATGTATTTTTAAAGGATTGGAGATTCTTCACACAGGGCTTTTTAAAAGAAACAAGTTTTCAAATATTTCCTAGAGGCTAATTTTAAAGCAAAAATCAGTTGTTTTTTTCTAAGCAGAAGGAACAGGGTTTGGGATCCTCGTTCTTTGGAAATAGGGATGTGTATTGGCAAGAATCAGGCGATACGATATGAATCACGATACAGAGGAAACGATGCGATATAACACAATATATCACAATATGATGAGTAATACTATATATTGCGATTTTCAAAACTGAATTTAACTGTAGAAAACTTGTTACGGCATCCTAAACACTCCAATACGTTTAATCCAACATTCATCCAGTTTTATTACTAGTTCTAGTTGATCCACTGGAACAAAGGCACCGATTACCAGTCCTGACCAATTTTACCGCCAAAATGATTTTGGTGTCAGAATTTCATTGAAATTCTAAAAAATCAAAAATCGATTCTTTGCTCTTGAATATCGATACAATATTGTGACATAGAATAATGCGATATATTGGCATATCGGTATTTTCTTACATCCCTTTTGGAAATATGTTTAATTTTTAGCTGTGCTCGGTTGGCCCTTTGTCTGATTTTGCGTTAGCCGTTTACGCAACGAAATTAAAAAGAAAGCAAAAGATAAATGATTTGTTTTGCAGCATTGAACATTTTCCAATCATTTTAATTTGTCAACAAAAATGACGCCCTTACAAGAAGAACGTCTCTATCGGCATCAATCATTCGTGTTGCGGTGCCAATGGCAGAATGTGCCAATCTCAAATGGTGGTCCAAGGGCTGCACTTTGGACACCCCTGGATTAAAGCATGTTCCTATTTTAGAATGGCCTAGTCAAAGTCCAGACCCACCTTCAATGTGGAATCAGGGACCAAACTTAAAAATATGCTTCCCTTCTTGCTGAACTTGAGCCATTTTTGAAAATGGAAAATGAGGAAAATGTTGGCTACTAGAAGAGCCAAGCTGGTAGAGACATAACCTAAACGACCTGCAGCTCCAACTGCAGTAAAATGACTTATGGGTAGCTTATTCGTAACACTAATAATTAATACCCTTCCATTTTACAGTTATGAACCTTGTGTTGGTCAATCACATAAAATCTCCATAGATTAAAGTTTGTGGTTGTAGCTAAATGGGGACAAACTTCCTCAGGGTGTTAATACTTAGCATACAACAGGTAAACGCTGACGTATGAGGCTCAGAAGTGTAAAAAGTCTCCTAAATTCGACCAGGAAAGTAATCAGTCTTAGTGGAAATTAGTCTTCAAATATCAAAGCTAAACTTTAACAGACGGAAATCAAGATTTAGCTCCAACAGAATGATGGCAGCTAAAAGAAATTGGTCGAGCTGCTATCTGTTCTATGCCTGCTGTTGTCCCATTCAGAGTTTAACTGCATAATGACACTAATTTAATACGTTAAAGACGGAAAAAAAAAGATACCACAAAGGACACTGTGGGTACAGCCGAAAGAGGAAGCAGACTGCTGTCTTTGCAAAGTTGCTTTCTTTATAAGACAAAAAGGAAAGCGTCTATATCTAACCTGCACTGCAACACGACTCAAGCTTTTTAAAGGTTGGAATCAAGGAAGGATCCTGGAACATTTAGGTTAAACATTTTGCTCTGTATGGTCATAAAGAAACAAAATAAAAAAATATGACTGTTTCAGTAGCACTTCCTACAGACAGACCACCGGTCTCTGCAGTCTGTCGATCTCTTGCTCCATCCAACAGTCTCCAGCTTCTCCACCTGTGGTCGACCACCAACGTTGGCAAGAACAGGAAGGTAAAAGCTCCAGAAACGTTTATGTTTTAGTACAAAGTAGTTAATGTGATGCAGAAAGTGTCACAAAACGTCTAAGGCTTTAAAAGAGTATTGATTTTTTTTATTTATTCTAAAATATATGCAAAAAATAAAAGACATAAAATGGTATTGTAGAATAAAAAAATATATTTTTTAAATAAAATATAATATGGAACATTGACATTTTTCATTTTAACTATTTTATTTTAGAATATAAATTAAAAAAACATTACAAAAGATATAAATATGATAAATAAATAAATAAAATAATTTTATTGTAGACTAAAGATATACTGTATCTTTTTTTAAACATATCTAGATTAAATTTTTCACTTCAATAGGCTTTTTTTGAACTTTTTAGTACAAAGTAACTTGTGAAGCAAAAAGTCGAATGCACCATAAGCCTTTATAAGAATAACACTAAGATTTTTAAATTGTATTCTAAAATTTCGCAAAAAAGTTAATGTTTTTATTTATTTTTCTAACCAGGAATATGATTGTTTTTATTTGTAGAATGTGAACAAAAATTACATTCTTTTAATTTTTTTAAAATTTATATTTTATTTTTTTTACATTTTTAACAACTCCGGATTTGCCTTTTACTTCCATATGCTGATAAGTTATTGGAAAGATATCCTTGTCTAGGGTCCAACTGGCCAACATAGTAAAACTCCTGCATCTGAGGCAAACTCAGCTTACAAGGAGGTAGAACTCCACCTTTTTCCCTGGTGATTTTAGAGTAGAAGGAGCGGTTTTAGCTGCGGGGTCGCCGCTTCTTTCTTTCTAGCCGTGGTTTAACTGTAGCTTAGCTAATAGCTTCTTGCTAGCATCAGCTAATATGCTCTGTAGAGCTGTGCTCTGTTCACGGGGATGCTCTTATTGCGACATAGCGTTAATAATGTTACCAGGTGTTGTGAGCTGTATGAGAACTGGTGAGAGTTACTTGTTAGGGAAAATGCGATGTGTGGTTCCCTTGTGATGAGGAAATCTGTGGAAATAGACGGTTGCCTGGTAACTGTTGCTATAGAGTCTGAGTGGGTGACGCTACATTATGTTAACACGGGAGGAGGTAATCGCGATTGTCTTTTAGATGTCAGTGTGCAAGGTTGTGACAGAATTTCGATCGATTTCGATAAATAAATCGAGACTGTGACCGCCTAGCCATAACATGGCCGGTATCGGCAACGCCTCCGTGGCGAGTTGGAGTTAAATAATAAGCAGCCTGCAGAATATTCTGGGAGGGGGGAGAGTTTCTCTTTAAGGCATATATAGCATATTCAACCGTCGACAGATAATATGTATCTCAAAACGAACGTTGGGGAAGGAAGCGATGCTGATCCACGTCTGTGATTGGTCAAATGAGGATGTGACATATGCTACAACAAAGATGTTCTGTGGACAAGATGATGCCCCCTTTTGAATCTTAGAGATTCAAGTTGAATCTTAGACAAACCGACTGAATCAACCCCCCCCTCCAAAAAAACAAAATTTTTTCGGATCTGTAGGATTCATGTGAACGGCATATTTGGTTTTAAAAATTCTTAAAAGCGTCAAGTTTGCAGCAATAAATACATTTTTGAAAATGAGACAATGAGTTGTTTGAATTGATCTCCAATAAACTGATAAAATATTCATCATGAATATGCTATATTAATGTGAAAGTAATAGATATGTCATAAATATGCATTTTAAATTACTTTATAGAGTCATTTCTTATTTTTGTTTTTTTGTAGTTTGGAGGTAGGGCATAAAGTCGATTGCAATTTCAGGTTTGTGCCACTAGATCTCCCTACGGTAAACACTTAAATTGAATCTGTTAGTACATTCCAAATACGTATTGTTCCTCTGAGGGACTGAATGTGGAGATGAAAGGTTAAACCAACTAATTTTGATCCAAAATATTAATTTGGTTTAATGGAGTTTGTATGACGCCCTACGAGAACGGGGAGAAAACAATTAAAACAAAAGCCTCACTTGAACCTGGGTTTGTGTTTACCTGGAAACCAGATGACTGAAGCAAGCTTCAGCGCGAATTTATGTCTTATTTAGTAATACCGAAAGCTGTTGTTTCTCTGTTTTCTGGAATTTGGTCCTTATGTTATGGAGGTTTGTTGTGGGCAAAACAAAGACAGGATTGAATTTCTTACGAGGAAAGAGTTGCTCTGAGCTCTTTGGGCTGTTTTCGAAGAAACAAACATTATCGGGGCGTCTTGTTTCTCTTTTCATATCTTCTAAACATATTTATTGAAACAGTTCCAGTGATAAACATGTATACCGCACACTGGGAGCCTTGTTCCTCTGCATTTATGTGAAGCAGAAGCTGTAAATACCTGATTAAAGCAGACTATTTACAATCATTTTATTTAGTTCATTTAGTCAGTGTTTACCATGTTTTTTAATCTTCATTAACCAGTATTTCTTTTATTTTCTACATTGTTAATTGATATTGTTGCCATTTCTAGTTGTGGTCCATCTAAACAGATCTCCAACGTGTTGATCCAAACGCTATGTGCTGGAATATTTGCTGTGGGTTGCGTTGGTAACTCCCCTAAGGGAACATGTGATTTTAGCATGGTGTAAACCGTGACACCCCCATCACAACAGAGTTACCATTCATTTGTTCTCGTGGTTCTGAGGTTTCATTTGACTTTCTGTATACATCCATACACACCGCCCAAAGCAACACAGCAAACATACAGGAATTACTGTTGGCAGTAAGAAGATACAGGAAGGAGAGGCAGATTATGACCTGCGATAAAAATGGCTTGCCTCGAGGTGTGCTGTGGCGACGACAAGGCGACGCTTCAATAAAATCTGGGAGAAAAGATTGTCTCTCCTTAACTTGTTCAGCTTCTACACAAGCGAGACCCAAGTTTTTTGTTTTTTAAATAAGGCGTAGATGTAGGACTTACTCTAATAAAAGGTATGAGGCTTGCAGACTCCCAGTGGAGTTGACTTGTGCTGCTTACATCAAAGCAGTGGATGATGAAAGAGTGGGACACTGGTTGTTTAACAGGTCAAATATGATTTTGTGACTGGTTTTCTCACCTTCTATTTCAATAAATCATTTATTTCAAAAAGTAAAGTTACATTAATTAAGATTTAAACAAAAAAATAGTTAATTAACAGCTTCTAAAGTTACTGCTGCTAAAGCTCAGAGGCAGCCCAAGGCATAAGCTATCTAAGGAGTTTTTTAGGCCCCCAAAAACCCAACCGGGGCCCCCTATAAATGCTGAAATTGAACCGACTGCAAATGTTAAAATTGATGAAAATGTGACTATCACTCCATTTGATTTTGCTTTTTTTCACTATAGATTATAAAAATATATATATTTTTGTGTGACAACTGAGCAGGTTTTTTTATTAATAACTATTTAAATTAAAATTATATATATCAAAAAAATGTAAAGGAATAAAAATGTGTATTCTGTACCTTTTCATTTAGATTTTTTAAAATTATATTTAGAAATGTAAATTGATATAAAATTTAAAAATTACTTTTTAATATTCATTGTTTGATTATTTTGTAACAATTGTTACAATCTGATGCTTTAGGCAAAGCAAGTTAATTTTATTTTCATAGCACACTTTCAACACAAGGTACTTTACATGATTCCGTGGTAAAGAAACATGTTATAAAAGGATAAAAAGTAAAAACAGAAATTAGTAGTCAGACAAAATACAGCCTAAAAATCTCAAAATTAAAAACAGCAATTAAGCATAAAACATGGTAATCAATAAAAGGAAACAATTTCAATGTGGTTTACATGATTTGGAGGTAGAGAAACAAGCACAGCATATAGAGAAAAGCAAAAAAAAAAAAAAACAGAGTTGTAGGACATGATTGGTCTGCTGGGTTGCTATAGCGACAACAGGTCTTCAACATACTTTGGTGCTAAACCATTCAGTGATTTATAAATTAGTATGAGTTTTTAGAAATCTATTCTCTGAGCTACAGGGAGCCAGAGGAAGGACTTTAGAACTGGGGTGATGTGTTCTACTTTCCTTGTTCTAGTGAGAACACGAGCAGCAGCGTTCTGGATCAGCCGCAACTGTCTGATTGACTTTTTATGTAGACCTGTGAGTACGCTGTTAAAGTAATCAATCTGACTTAAGATGAACACATTGATGTTGTTTTTCAAGGTCCTTCTGTGACATCAGTCCTTTAATCCTAGAAATGTTATAGAAAGCATAGAATATAGAATGATAGAAAGCTGACCTTGTTATTTCCTTTATGTGACCCTGGAGGTTCAGGTCTGAGTCCATCATTACACCTAGATATCCGGCCTGATCAGCAGTTTCTAGCTGGATTAACTGAAGCTGTGTGCTGACTCTTGATTGTTCCTCCTTAGGTCAAAAATAGTAACTTCAGTTTTGTTTCTATTCAACTGGAGAAAGAAATGAGACATACAGGTATTGATTTGCTCGATGCATTTACTTAGTGCTTGGATCGGTACATAGTCAACTGTTGACATCATAATGTAAAGCTGAGTGTCATCTGCATAGTTATGGTAATTATTCTTATTGGTTGTTATAATCTGGACTAGTGGGAGCATGTAGATATTGAACAGAAGAGGTCCCAGGATGGAGCCTTGGGGAACCCCACATGTGATTTCTGTTCGTTTTGATGAAAAGTTTCCATTGAAAACTTTGACGAGGGCAATCTCAGTGCTGTGATGAGGAAATCAGACTATAGTGAATAAGTTGTTTTGTCTTCCCTGGTTAATTATTTATCTTTGTTCTTTTTTTAAGACATTAGGTATTTTCTCAAGAGATGTTATTTCTTACCTGCTGACAGTTTCAACTGCGCACTGCAGTCTTCCTCAGAGCGTCATCCGATTCATTGCTGCTGTCCGCTGATTAATAAGCATCTAATACAGTGATATGTATTATCATTCATAAAGAGCTACCATTTTAATTTTGTTTTTAGGTATTAAAAGAAAGAAAAACATACAACTTTAAGGTGGATGGATTAATTTTCTTTCATGAATTTTTTGTTTGAGCCAAATCATGTAAAAATGCACATAGTTTCAAACCTATCTAAAGAATGTAGTTACTTCTCTCATTGAAAAAAAAAAAGAAATTCAGTTATTCAATAAAAAAAACTCCTGCTAAAATCTGAATTTGTTATTGGAAATAAAAAGTTTGTTATTTTTAGCCAAAGTTCCGTTGAGCCATTGTTGAAGGTCTAAAGAGCCAATTGCGGCTCCAGGGCCTCAGGTTGCAGACCCCTGATCTAGCTAATGGCAGCTAAAGTTGACTGCTGTTTCTGGATCAGCTAGCACCAACTCAAAACCAAAAGCATTTCAGCCAAACAGAAACTCCGACAAGCTATCAACTACAGAAGCTAACAGCTCAGAGGGAGAGTATCAGCTACTAACGCCAATGGCTACTCTGTCTCAAGCGAATACCCATACAGCATATCCTAAAGTTAGTAGTAGCAACTCAGGCTAGTAGCTACTCTAGCTAACCATCACTAAAGCTAACGGCTATTTAGAGAAAAAGCTATCAGCAACTAAAACTTATAGCAATTAGGACTCGAGCTAAAGCTGCTCAATGTAGTTGCTATTTAAGCTAATGGCGCGTATTTCTAAATATTGTAAACTTTTCAAAATGTGTCCACAGTTTATTGATATTTGGCTTATGAACGCTAAAAGGTTATCCATGCAATGTAACAGAAAAGGTGGAACAGTAAACTAAACTTAGTAGACTTCCTACGGTTATTTTGGTGTAGATTTTTCTGTCTTGTTGCTCACATCGCAGCAAGTAGCTAAATGTCACGAAGAACTTTGCAGAATCATAATCAGGGAAAAATGGGAAGTAAACGCTGACGGAGTAAAATACCAGCTGGCGACTTTCCTTTTGATTACTTTATCCGGAGCGCTACAGCTAATAGCTGAACAAAGTAACAGTATAATTCTTATTTGCCTGACTTTTTTGTTACGGTCATTTTTTTATGTTTTCAGCTGAACACTATTCTCCCATACAGTAGGTGGGTTAACTTATAGCGGCTAAAATAACCAGATAGCAATCATTTTAGTCCAATAGGAGTTTTTCTGTTTGTAATGCACACTTCTTCTGTATGTTCTGGCTCATATTGAAATCCTTTTACCTCCCCAGAGTGTAAGGAACCCATAATTCATCAAGTCCTTGGTTTGTATTTATTCAAAGTCAGAAAATGTATCTGCTGACAGATCATAAAACCTTTGATATCTTAAAAGCAAATGCTGTCCTGTTACTTAGTAAATAATTCTGCATACAGTAAAGCGGTCCATAGCAACTTTATACGGACATGAACATAAAAATCACTTATAAATCGTCATGCTTTAGTATCGTTTTGGTTCCGTAGAGGAAAACAAGAACAAAAAAAAGAAAAACCACACAACAAAGACAAGATTCTAATTCAGCTTTTCCCTCCAGAAAGCTTCTATTTAAATCCTGCAAGCTCTAATTTGAATGAGTTCAGTTGAGCTAATTTCCACAGGCAGGAAGTTGTAGCTGTGAAAGAAGGAGAAAAAGAAAAGAACAAATCGATAGCGTGGTTTCAAATGACTGGTCTCGGAAATAGAACCCAATCTTTCACGCAAGTAAATGGGTTGAGCAGAAGTGAACTACCAGAGGTTTGTAATATCATTAGTACCAAAAGAAATATGAAGATTTACAGAAAGATGATTTCTTTGTTAGTCTGAAACAATTTTTTCGATTAGATCAACTCTTATCTGTATAATTACGTTGTCTTCCTGCTACAGATTTTTTTCCTTTAAAAAACATCCCGCTCTCAGACTTAAAGCTAGGTTATAGGTTGATATTGAACCACATTTTTTAAAAACACAATTTTATCTGTATGAAGGGAATGTAATTTGGTTATGCTGTGTTAAAACATGAGGTTGATTGTGTCTCTTTTGACTGAAAGTATCAGAGTGTATCACAACAAAACATTTATACAGCAGGCTTGGTTGTTTGATTCGACTGGACTCCCCCATTGCTTGTTCTTGGTCTCGTTTTAACCATGATTCTTCACTTCAGCGCATCCGCGATTCGCCACTGTAATTGATAACATGGACTCTTGTAATCCTATGTTTTTATGAGATCATAATCTTTATTTTCCTAAAAATTATTGACCGAAGTTGCAACTGTTTTCCTTCAAATTGCAACGTGCGATCCGTTCCCTTCCTTTAGCCTGCAGAATCATTGGCTGGTTCTGTCCACCGTTTTTTTTCAAAACAAAAATGGCAAATAAAACGTTAGATTAAATTCATATCAGGTAGATCATCCATGGTTTTCCCAGCCATCCTGGTGCATCCACTCTGAGAATGTGCAATATTTAGTAAACACTGCCCATCCTCACAAAGAGCTTTTATAATAAAAACAGTATTTATAATTTAGCCTGGAGGGATATTGAGAGATACACTGAGATTTATATGAAGGGGAGGCTGTGAAAAATAATCAGTCAGCCTCGGACAACTACTGGAAGCACTTTGGTAGAAAAAACCTTTTTGTTCCATTTTATTTCAACTGAAAGACTCACGAAAACTGAAATCTTTTTTATATATTTCAGACCATTTGTGGATAATAAGATTTTTGTCCATCCCAGAGAATCTTCACATGATCAAATGTTATGTTTTATCATACGTTTGTCCATTTTTCTTAAATGTATTAATAAAGAACAGAAAATGGTAAAGAAAAGAAAGTCTGCTATTGTGGAGTTCATGATAATTCATGTATTCATTCATTCACAAATCACATGAAGTGCAGCTCTTTAACTCAAATTACATTTGATACGTTTAGAGCTTTGTTATTGTTTAATGAAATGCACCAGTACACATCCAAAACCCAGTGAAAAGTTTGAGGCACATACTAAGGCATTTGCCCCGTCATTTACAACAAATGTGAACAAATGCATTCTTGTAAAAGTGGATTCTTCCACTTTATCCCCATATGAGTCTGCGTAGGTTTAAATTGAAATTACATTTGTTTTGATTTCATGCTGAAGTCTTGTGACATTTGCCATTAGTAACTTTATTTTGGTCCTTAAATTGAAAATAGTTTTTTTTTTTTATGAAGGAAATTTGGGAGTAAGTGAATATCAAAAAGGCTAAGCCAGAATCTGAGTGTTTAAATGGTAATTATTTTTAATCCATAATGATGTATAACACAAATTTGTTTAGCTAGCACTTCACACAACATAATTAATAAAACTCTCTAAATCTACTAATCCCTAACCTGTATGCTAGATTCTGAATTATCTAGGGGAAATCGTTTTTTTGTACAGTTTCTAGCTGTATTAACTGAAGCTGTGTGGTGAATCTTCCAAAAATAATTGCTTAAGTTTTGTTTCTATTCAGTTTGAGAAAGTTATGACACATCCATGAACTCATGAATCTGCAAAGTAGTATAATCTGTGTTAATGGGAATGTTTACATATTGAATAGGAGGAGCTCCAGGATGCAGCCCTGGGGGACCCCACATGTGATTTCTCTAGTTTGATGAAAAAAAATGTGCCTGTTGACACAAATAGTTAACTGTTTTTGTTAGAAGACTAAAACCAGCCAAGTAATGTAATAGAGAGTCCTATCCAGCTCTCCAGTCGTTTCAATAGTAAATCACCATCAACAGTCTCAAACCCTGCACTGAGGTCCAAAAATAGCCACATGGTGGTTCCACCACAGTCTGTACTTATGTGAATGTCATTAAATTATTTGAAGAAGACAGTTTCAGTGTTATGATTAGAACGGAAACCTGACTGAAAAATATCAAAATGGCTGGTCATTGTTAGGAAGCTATCCAACTGTTGTAAACGGCTTCTTCAATAATCTTGCTTATCAATAGAAGATTGGATTAGCCTGTAGTTCTGGATTAACATGTTGTCTAGGTGGTTGTTGACCCCCCGAGTGATGAGTTTACTATTTCAATCAACATCAGGTACAATGACGGGGAAAACTGTCACAAAAACTGTGGGTTAGGATTTAAATGTTAGCAGTCAGCTGAGTAGTTTAGTTTTCCCAACGTAGTACACAAACCTCACAGTAGTTTAAATGTGCAAATGGGAAACAAAATGTTTGCTCGGTTTTAAAAAATGCAGAACAAATTTATGATAATGAAAATGTTAGCTTTAGCAAGCTAATGTTTGCATTAGCTTACACTGACAACTAGTTTGACTAATAGAGTGTGCATTACTTCGCTGTAGAAAGTGAAATTAACACATTGCTTATTAATTTGACCAACTTCACCTTTAACAAGGCTATAAGTCACATGATTAGGTGTGGAAGATAAGCTTCAGAATGTCAGTGTTAGCATTGGCCAGGTTAGCTAGTCTGTTCAGCCTCTACCTATAAAACAATGCTTCAACACCTTTCACAGCTGGAAAAAATAGGTTTGAAAATGACAGATTTGTGGATTGACAAGAAAACTTTAGCATCATCCTGCCTGGTCAACTAGTTTACAACCTCTATAAACTGTTTCACAATTTAGGTAGGCCTATAGTTATTCATTGATTTTTATCAACTAAAACTCTTTAACAAGGCTCTTGTATTTGTTTTTTAGCCGTGAACATTAGCTCCACATTAGCTCCAAAAGCACATCGTATATTTTTAAACAAATCATTTCTGGTGAACTATATTGTATAGTGGATAAAAATAAAATAAAATCAGTTAAAATTTCAAAAACCACTACGGAAAAGCGGACTTACTAGTGGACTGTGTTGTGTACGATAGGGCAATCTTTATGAAAGAGCATTCTGCTGGGTTTCCTTTTACAAAAGCATCTAAAATGTTCAACTATACAGGGAATGGTCTATGCTTAGGATATTTCCTCGGTTTAAAATGGTTGTTCTCGTTCCTAGTTTATGAAATAAATCTGGTAACAGTTATTAACCCCCCATCTATTGCCAATTGATGAATGACAGTAAAAAAACAGCCTCCACTTCCATGAAGCCATTTTCATCCATTAGTGATTAAGATTTCCCATTACTTAAATCAAAATGGGCCAAGAGAATTCTGGTGAGCTGTGTCCTAACTGGAAACACTAGAACCTTAAATATGTATATCGTACACCAGGGGCGTCCAACTCCAGTCCATATTAGAGCTGAAGATCTTTGCCCGGACCCATCGCTTTTCATTTCTATCATTGTCCACGGGCTCAGGTTGGGCTCGGGCTTTAGCGGTCAGCTGATCGTCTCATCAGCACGAAGATTTATAATGAAGCGCTGCACTGGGCCAGTAACGTTATTCTGATCTGTCAAAATGTTGCATGCACACCACATGTGTCATCATGTGAAAGACTCACTCCTCTCAGATCAAAACAGGAAACGTGCTACGACTGCTGCGCTCTCACAGAAAATGCTGTTGTGTAAATGCAGTATTACCAGACATTCCAAATCTCAAGTTGCAGAAGTCATATAGTTGCAGACTTAAAAAAAAAGATTATAAATCGACATGCATTGAAATTATTATAATAGGGCCTCTTCTATCATTTTAAGCTTCAGAAAAAGGCCTATTTACAGTGGTCGGAAAGTGCAAATATAAATTACATTAACCTGAAATACTTTTACATTTTTATCGAAAGACTTTTACATTAACCTGAAACACTTTTACATTTTTACTGAAACAAAATTACATTAACCTGAAACACTTTTACATTTTTACTGAAACAAAATTACATTAACCTGAAACACTTTTAAATTTGTACTGAAACAAAATTACATTAACCTGAAACACTTTTACATTTTTACTGAAACAAAATTACATTAAACTGAAACACTTTTACATTTTTATCGAAAGACTTTTACATTAACCTGAAACACTTTTACATTTTTACCGAAACAAAATTACATTAACCTGAAACAAAATTACATTAAACTGAAACGCTTTTACATTTTTTTAAACACATTTAAAAGTTTACCGAAACACTTTCACACTGTATGCGTGGCCTTCCTTGAAATACTTTACGAGACAGTCCATAAAACCGACATCGACATCTTCTCCCTCTGCATCAGCGAGAAAGTCCACAATCACCTCAAAATGTCCATAATACCTGAAAATAGATTCTGCAAAACGGGCAAAACATCTCCATAGGTTGAGCTGGTAACAAGATTGCGTTAATTTTGGCAGCTGAATCCGTTCCCGGTATTATCCCTTCCGGGTCAGGTCTTTGTAAAAGTGTTTTGGTAAACTTGTAATTTTGTTTCGGTAGAAATGTAAAAGTGTTTCAGGATAATGTAATTTTGATTTGCACCCTTACAACATTGGTCCCGTAAGTTGAAAACCTGCCGGTCGCGTCGTCCGGTGCTAGTTTTTTCTAGCCTGGTTTGTAAATTTTGAATAATGTCGGGCTGTAGTCGGGTTCAGGCTTTAATAAGCTGTCAATCAAAATGCACTCTTCGGGGTCGGGCCGAATTCTCTCGGGGCTCACATCGGGTCGGGCCCAACTTTTGAGGCCCGATTGCAGCTCTAGTCCTCATGGGCCACAAAGCTTTTGATTTAAATGCCTCGATTAGTTGCTCTTCATGTCACTATGTACCGAAGTGGGCAAACACCTAAAACATGCAGGACACTCACTCGTTTATGTGACATACTGCTGTGATACATACTGTAGCCTAGATTATGTTTTAAGACATCTTATCTAACAAGTTGTTTCCCTGTATTTCTAAAGTGTTGCTATTTTTCAGTTTTAGTGACAAAACTCAGAGAGGAACCTTGTTCAAACCTTTGCAGATCAGTAGCTGGTTGAAGTGAATAAAATACCGTTCCAATCCATTCTAAAAGCTGTTTGGGTCGGTCTCTTGGCCCATTTGAGCTGCAGAAAGCTTTTATTTGCCCAGCAGGTTCTCTAAATTGATTAACATAAGAGAGGAGCTGCTAATGCCTTGATCTGATTTCAAACAACTGGCAACATATTGTTCACCATGGAGCGACAATGTTAGAGGTAAGAGGTGGCTGGAAAAGAAGCATCGTTGTTTTAGCCCTCCAGTTCTGGTGCTTCTTTTATGAACGCCACACCGCCACTGATTGTTGGAGAAAGCCCAAAGAGACACAACCATATAATGGTAGAAGCCCATAACCATAGAATGTAATATTTCATGCTTGAGACGTTGGAGCAACTGTACAGCTTTACGATGTAAAATTAAACTACTTATCACGTTTGTTAAATAAACAAAAACAAGAATAATTGTTACTTAGAAATTTTAGTGGTCCAGATTTTTCTAGTTGACCCTCCAGGTATTCAGCGGATTCTGGCTTCCTGTGTGACTTTCTTTGTTCGCCCCAGACTGTGTCATTGTGTCTTCTGCCTTTGCTTCCTTTCAAGTCGACCTTTCGGCTCAATTTGCAACAGAACGTATGTGAAAGGAATGAGAGATCATTGGAGTAAAGAGACGGGAACAAAGAGCAGCACGAAGTCAACTAGAGCAGAAGAGGTTTTAGAAAAACTGTTAGAATTGTTAGGGGGGGAAAAACAGGCCTGGATAAACACAAGTTTCATGGTAAATGAGGCGAAATGACTCCGTATAAAAAGGGATCTCCCAGCTGAGTTATATTTAATGACTGCATCGGGGAAGGAGGGATGGTGGAATGATGCTGCGAAGGCTCAATTGTAACTCCAGGGGAACCTCTGTTATACGGTTACCCGCCCTCAAGCTGTTTTCAAAGGCATCAAAAGTTATTCCAATATCATTTACAGGGAGGTTAAAATTTGTCCAGCTCAACCCCAGCATACTTTCATAATTAAAAATTAAAAGAACTCAGTTTTAAAGTCATTTTTTAACAAAAGGTTTAATGAGCTTTACTGATTGATTTGACTTTGGAACAAACACACAAAGGTTTTATAGATGCAATGAAGAATTACATTAAAAAAAAGGAACCTGCTGGGCAGTGGCGTACATGAAAAACATGCACAGGAGCATTTAATTACTGCATCAAAACCCAACATCTACGGTATATCTAACAAACTAGAATATTCATATGAGACTTGATTGTTCTACTTAAAAAGTTATTTTAAAAGTGAACTTAAACGGGTATTAAACTTACTTTACGTGAAGCTCACAATTCAGTTTACATTTTTAATTTGTCTAATTTAATATTTGAATTTATAATGTATTGTTTTCATGAGCTGTAAGCAGAAAATCGCACAAAGTAGCGAAAATTAAGGTTTAGTACATTAATCAGTGTGTAATTGATTAAAAAAATGTGCTTCACTATGTGAATAATGTTACTGAAAAACATAAAACACTTTTTTTCTTCATTTACTGCTCTACACGTTATGATAAGGGCTGATTAAAGAGACAGAGTCAAAAAAATTTTAAATTCAGAGCTTTAATTTAATGGGAATTGTTGGGGATCTAAAGGGAAAATGCAGCTATTTGGCTATTAGTATGTAAAGGACTGCTTATGGCAGTCAATAAGAAAATTATGTTATCAGGAACTATTTCAATAGCCAAATAGATATATATCAGTCTCTAATAGTCTAACACCTTCCCATCTGGGGGTGAGGTGAAAATTATGAAGGAATGAATTTGTACCGCATATTTAAACATTAAACCGTGCCATATGTGTGTTGAATAAAAGGGAAAACAGTGACTTAACAAAATACAAAAGTTTATTTACAAAAGAAGAAAACGACAAACATTTAATCACTCAAAGCAACCAACCCACTACTGATCAAACCAAATGAATAACTAAAAATAAAAGAACCCAAATGAAGAGAAATGCAATAAATATAGAAACCATGAAATCCAATGTTCTGCTTTCGGAGGAGTCTGGCAGCTTTAAAGGACCAAGGCTTGATTTGCAGATGCTGTAATGAAAGCTAAATTAGTTCACCAATTTTGATCAGTTTTCACTAATTAGCACCATGATTTATGTGTAAACCAATAAAACAATGTAATGAAAATTAAAACATTCTTTTGATCATGAAATGTTTATAATTATCTGGATAAGAAGCCATTGGTCTTTGGGAAAATACTTCTATTTGGATTGATTACCACAGTAAACAATCTAGTTCTAGTATTGAGGCATTAAAGGGTTTCAAACACTGCTAATAAGATTAGTTTCTGTTCTTTATTTTCTCTGAACCGACCTCTATTTGAACACCTTCGATGGTTTATGGATTGAATGCAGACCTTGGCCGAACGCGTGGCTAATATTGGCTTTAGCTCCCGATAATGCACGTGGGCCGTTTGAATTAGCTCAAATCCATTTATTAAACATTTAACAACAAAAAAGCAAAACTCTTGTTTAATTGAGTAGCTCAAATTGCAGGATTTAAAACAACTCTTTGTTGGGAAAGTCTTTTAAAAACACTGGTTAAACTTCAGGCTTAGGCCTGGTTTACCAAAAGATAGCAGATGAAACTACAAGAGTAAATCACACACCTTTAAAATTAGTGAACCAAAACTAATTTGCCTCTGCCCAAACAGACCTTATAGAACGTTTAAAGTAATCCTGACGTCTCCGTCGATGAGGTCTACGTGGCCGTTGGGGATGCAGTTGTCTTCCGATGTGGCTAAGCGATCAAAGCCAGCTTTTTTCACTGACTGTACCTTTTTTGCAGTTTCCAGCGCGGCATTTCTTATCGGCTCTGTGGCGTTGATTGAATATGGCCTGGGCTGGTTCAGATGGATCAGGGCTGCACAATGTATCACAAATATATCGTCATTGCAATATCAATGTGTACAATATTTTACATCGCAAAGGACAGGAGTGCAATCAATATGTTCCCCAATATATTCCAAATGTAAATCTGCCTATTTCCATGCACATGTAATACTTAGCCAGTTTGAGAGTCTCATGTTAGATGATCACACCTAACGCAAAGGACGTTACCTAAAATGTTAAAGGTCACAGAAAGATGCAAGCCCAAAGTAGAAAGACAAAAAAAAGATTCAGATATCGTAACTTCTAATATCGTAAAGTCAGTTTAGTTGTGCGATGCAAGTGATCTGGTGAAAAATTACGTTTTTATATTGCTATATCGCGTTTTTTTTTTTTTACCAGATATGGTGCAGCCCTAGTTTTACAGATAGTAGTTGTGTCCAAATTAAGGGGCTGCAAACTTTGAAAGACCTGCTCTAGACAGAGTCCTGCGTCGATTGCATGAGGTGAGCACCTATAAAATCAGGAAGATTTACTTCAACCCTCACCTCAACGTATATCCTGTCGCCCAGCAAATTTAACCCTTATTCATTAATAAAACTAGTTCATTTACAGCTTTAAGCTTTGCAATGCCAGATTTCGATATACTTTTATCTAAAACAGTACGCTTCTCCTACTTCGTCTGCCATAGTTACAAGAACAAAAAGAATCTCCCGTTAGGAATTGCGATTAGTTTTGAGACAGGGTGGGCTGCGAAGGATACACCAGACACGTCCATCAGATACGGGGAAAAGGAGGCTGCATTCGGAGGGGGCTTGGTCTTCGAACAGCTCCTGAATTTGTTTCTATGTTTTTGTACAGCTTTCATTAAAGATTTTATTGCATTTTCAGTTTTTTATGGGAATCAAGAAAAACATAAGATACAGAACCAACACAGTTCTATACACACTAAAAACTGTTGGGTTAAAAATAACCCAATATGGGCTGTTTTTACATCAACCGCTGGGTCAATATTGCACCAGACCAGCAGTAGTTAATTTAACCCAACAAAATGGGTTAGACATTTAATTTAAACGCTGGGTAAAAAAAAGGTCTCAAGTCCATGAGAGCCGTGTCATAGTAGCCATTTTTCTGTCAACCTAACAAAACAGCAGATTGGTTGGGGAATTCAAATATGACCAAAAGCCCACGAATATGAACTTTTCGTTAACTCGTTTTGTAAATGGCTAAAAACCAAACAGATGTACTGCATCCCTGTTCATGTTTCCATGATTTATTTATATAGCACTTTTTCAACACAATGCTGATGAAAAACATAAAGATACTACTTTAATATGTAATGCTAGAGAGACGACGTTAATTAGATATTGGCGTATACAGTGTGCACAAACGAATGACTTGGCTCGATACTGGATGATCCGTTTGGAAAACGGGAGAAGTCGACGCGAAGATACATTGACGTTCAAAGCATACAAACCCTCTTTTGTTAATTTTTTTGTATACTTATTGTTGTTCAATAAAGTTCTTTCAAAAATAAAACAACGAAAGTCCTGAAGCAACTGATGTTTGTTGGGTTGATGGATTTTAACCATAGACTGTATATAACCCAACTGTGTTTAACCCAATGCATGCAACCCCCCCCCCCCCCCCCCATATAATAACCCAAAATGGGTTACACATTTCATTAAATAACCTAGCATTTTTTCTGTGCGTACAAAAAAACCCCGGAAAAAACAACAGGGGAAAAAAATCCATCTATCCATTTTCTAAACCACTTATCCTCCAGGGTTTGCGGGGGTGCTGGTGCCCATCTCCAGCTATCAGCGGGCGAGAGGCGGGGTACACCCTGGATAGGTCGCCAGTCCATCGCAGACAGGGAAAACTATTACATACAATCTGATAAATGACATAAATCAATGCTAGTTTTGGTTTGTTTTTACCTGGAGACTGTTTAACGTAAATTTTAATAACTCAAATGAAATATTCTCAGCCATGACTTCTTAATGAGTCTGACGCCGTTGGGGACTTTTTCCATTTCTTAAGTCTTGCAACCACCAAAAATCCGGCCCCAACATGTGTCGTGTTTAAAATGAGATTCCTCCATACTTAGTCATTAGGCATTATGTTTAGACCAAACTCAAGCTGTCACAAAGTCGTTTAGATCAATTCACACCGAAGTTGTATTTCCAAACCTTCTGGGGCCCGTTTACACAATGAATTGTGTTTCTACTACAAACACATTTTTCTGATAATAGAGGACATGTCTCAACAAAATTAAGCTCAAAATTGCATTTCTGAGTATTTCATCTTAGAGAACGACATGGGTTTTGTTACTTTGCCTTGAAACTTAAAGGACCACTGCGTACATTGTAAAATGGCTCAAAAGATGATTGGAGTGGGTCTTTAAGCCAAATATCTTTGATTAAATAAAAGTTTCTTACCGTTTTCTTTAATTAATTTCCTGTGTTTCTAGATGCAACTTTTAAGGAAGTATGTGAGAATGTTATCAAGAAGAATTTCAATCATGGAATGAAGTGGAAAAAAATTAGATTAAAGATTTGGCTTTTAGATTTAAGTAAACCCATTTCCAAAATTGAGGATATGAAGAAGAGGTCTTGTCAGATAATCTGTGAGAAAAGAAGAGCTTTCTTAATGTTTAGATATGAAACAGGTGTGTCGATTGGACCGTTAAGTTCAGAAATAAAACGGCTGCATGAGACCAAAACCGACACAAAAACAGACTGATGAAGTCTCATCATTGGGCCAGAAATGCAAACTAACGAAAAAAAAGGACAACATCAGGAAGCCAAACAAATCACATCCTCAGCTCATAAAAAACAAGACTAATGATGTAGGATTCCTTTGTGTTTTGTTATTTATAGGCTTCAATGCTCTGCATTCAGTAATTTGTTGTCTTATTTGCTAAAAACATGTTGTAGATTTGACAGAATTAAGCGTTTTCTTTGTATTTTTACTTGAAGAGAAGCACCCAAGCAGGTTTCCCCCCCCCCCCCATCTTGTTTGGTTGTTCTTGTAGCTGTGAGATACGGATTACAGAGATGTTGTCAGACTGGAGCAGCCTCGCTCTGGGAGAAGCTCTAATAGACCATTTGTGACATAGTCATCGGTGAAAGTACATGTATTTGTGAGTAAAATATATTTGTGCTGCTTTGCATCCGTCTGCATCTCAGATGCAAATCTTTTTCTCCTTGATGACGTTGTGTTAAACATGAACTCAAACAACCTGATTTTCACCAGAGATTACAGAGGAATAAAAAAAACAAGTTTTTGTTTGCTTTACAGACCAGTTTCAGTTCTTCCCGATCTTATCAAGATGCTTTTTAGACGTTTTCCTGGTGGTGTTTTGTACCCTTATGCAGTGGTCACCACAGACTGCTTTAAAATCAGACAGGATAAACGCAGCAGAATAAAAACAATCACTAGGTTCTTTTTAAATACAATATTAAATGTAAATCCAATGTGTGCTCGTCATTTTGTTAGCATTTCAGCAATATTGTGCCAACAAAAATAAAAAGTACCACGAAAACAAATATAAAGTGCACGAAAAATACAACACAATAAAAATGCTGAATCAGTGGGATCTTGTGGCTATTTGTCTGTAATAAGGCAGTTTTATAGAATAAAATAGAATATAATAAAATTGAATAATCCTTCATTGTCCAATAAAGGGGAAAATTCTGCTGTAATAGCAGCAAAGTAACAGGTAGTATAAGAATTTAGATTCACACATATGTAAAAAAACATAATATATATATATAAATTAAGGACAAAATTACAAAATCAAAGTAGTGTGCAGTTATAGAAATAAAATGGCATACTCGTATTTGAACGTGAAACTGAGTAGGATGATTCAAATACCAAATAAACAGAATGTGCTAGTGGGCTCCGTTTCCTAAAATAAGAAGACGAGGCAGTTTTATTTGTATGGCACGCTTTAAACAGCAAGAAACAAACAAAACATATGATAAAAGCATGGAAAGTAAAAACAGTAATTAAGAATTAAACATGACAAGCATAAAAAGTACAACATTGGAAGAAAAAAAAAGTTTAAGAAAACTGCAATTCAACACAAGTCAATTCAAAGCACCTTGAATTGATTTGGAAGTGTGCTATATAAATAAAGTTGCCTTGCTTTGCCAATTACACGTCATAATCGTTTACTCAATGTGGCCATAAACAGATGAGTTTTGGTTTAACCTGAGACCTGTGAGGATGCTGCTGCAGTAATCGGTCCGACTACAGATCGGCTGGTGTCATATTATCAGAGCGGGCCTGCTGTGTGGATCTCGCCTTGTGCCATAAATCAACATTTTAAGGACTCTCTTCACTGGACGTTTTTTATTTTTAACTAAGATATGCTTCAGAGAAATTTCTTTTCAATGATTATTCTAACTTGTGGGTTTTTTTTTTTTAGCAGCAACGTATAACGTGACCGAGGCCAGTGTCTTAACATGCGTAAAGACTGATTTAACAAAGAGAATCTGGTCGTTTTTTACAAGATAGAACATCTTTTTGACTCGGAAAATAAATAAAACGGAAACACTGTAACTTATCTATTCTGTATGGCCCGGTACCAAATCCCCTTATTAAAAGGCCGTTTTGTGTGACGTTAGTAGCTCCAACCCAACCGTATTGGACCATTACTCTATGGATCTACAAACCAAGGGCGCCCAGGAACGAAGCAGATTGGGCCATTTTTATAATAACTAATAAATTAGCGTAGCGGCATGCTCCTTACCGCTCAGTGGAAATGAGGCGAAACATTTCCAAAGACACTAAAGATAAGTTGTTTCTCAGAACGGCGGTAACCTGGAGTCTATGACGCAAATGCAACTAATCCAGACAAGATTTGTAGTAGGGGTGGGCGGTATGGCAACAGTAGAATATCACGATTTTTTTATTATATTATCATGATTTTGATTTTATCACAATTTTTTATTTTTTATTATGAACAACATAACTCAAATAACTTAAAATTAGGGATGACCAACAGTGCTAAAATACTTATATTGTTAACTCACGCCAGAGATGAATAAAGCGCACTGAAAGTCCTGAATAAAACTATTTATATATACTTCTTTGAAAAATACATCAAATTCATAAATTTATTTAAATGCAATGATATAAAATTTGAATCTTGACTTGTCTAATAAAACAGAAAACCGAGAGCACACATGAACCTGTAGTTTAGAAATATGATACTGAGCAAACAGAATAAGATATAAAATATGTTACAATTAAAAACTAATATGTAGCTGCAAATACAGTGCGAGATGTATTGTGCAATCTATAATACGCCAATAAATAATCGTCATACAAGCGGGGGAAATACAGTTTTAATGGTGCGGTTACACCAACCCCGCGTCAGTTGTGGCAAGATTACATGTAAAATCTATGGTAGAGTACGTCAGAGGTCTGTCAAAGTCTCTGCGGTGCGTTGAGTATGTTGGCTCCATCAACTTTACTTGCGTTTCATACGGCAAAGCAGTAACGCAGAAGTTCAGCTAGCTTAACTTTTGACGGACCCAACGCAGTTAAAACAGTGCGGCAACCAATCAGAGCGTCTCACTGTAGTGATGTCACTATACACGTATCTTGAATGAAGCGCGGGTCCGGTGAAAACATTTTCAACAAACGCAGATTTCAAAAATCAGAAATGGCACTTGAAGTCAGATGGACAGGCGCTCCTAAGGAGGAACAGAGAACAAGTAGTTGGTGTCCTGGTAGGAGGTTTAAGCTCCGATGCGGCCCAGGAAGTCGTAAAATTAGGGGCGGGACAGACGGAAGTAGCGCTGAAAGCGAACCTCATCCATAAGTAGCTCCTGGAGCAAATGGTTAAACTCCCCAAACTCAGAAAGCATCTGAATAATTGGCGCTGATGCACCCGATGTCGACGTTGTCTAGCTTTATCTAGCTAATAAAGCAAAGCCACTTTCTAGTTACGATCCACCATATTTCAGAACGTACGGCAACAGAGGAAGCCCCGCCCACGCGTTTTTTTCCTCACAAGCAGGCTATGGAAGCCAAAGAGTAAATACGTTAAAACTTCATCTGTTGAATGCGTTGCCTGACGTAGACCAACTGTGCGGTGTGAATGAACCATAGCTGGTTCAAATGTTTTTCGGCAAACATTATTTTGTCCAGAATGTTGATGTTATAGACGGGCACACATAAAGCTGCCTAATAAAAAGGTAAAAGAGTTAACAATGTAGTGTAAAAACACAACGGGATACAAAGTGCTGCTACAGAATATAATGAAGATTAGACTTATTTTTCCATCCATCCGAACGTATTAATATCGCCTGCAACTCTCAGCGCATTCAGTGTAAATGCTTGGAATGGCGGTGTTTGGGGAAAAAATTGCGGCTGGGCAAATCATAGCGCGGATTGTTTGCCGTCTTTGTCGTAGGGAGTACGTTCTGTGATGTATTTTTGCTGGCGTATGGACACCGCTGCTGCTGCTGCAGTAGTCGGCGTTACGCTGCTTATAGCTTTAGCTGCCAGCTAGCTCCCTCTGTATCGTTTGGGATACCTTCTCTTCAAGTGATTCAAAAAAGCCTCGACTCCCTCCAAAACTCCAGATGACGTTTGTTTGCTCTTTGTCGTCTGGTAAAAAAAAAAAAGAAAAAAAAATACGGTTCCATACAATGGACGAAGATTTCATTTCGGAGCGAAATCCCCATTTACGCTCTCAGCCGCGGCTGACGCCATGCTTGTTTTCCGTCGGGATATCGGGACAAAACGATCTCACAAAAATGACAGATCGTCAGACGTGTAGATCGCACACCCCTAATTTGTAGTATTTTATTCGAGGATAAGCTTTCTTTATCCTATAGCTTGGTTTAGTTGAGCATCATCTGCATGGCATTTAAATAATTATGTTCATTCTGCGTAGGTCAGGCGTCTGCAACCTTTACCATTCATAGAGCCATTTCTGCCTTCAGTTCACCTAAATTAAAAGTTGGAGACAATTTATGGCTTTTTTTGGGGCAAAATTTGTTGTAATTGTTAAAGCACCAGTTTTATTTTCTTCAAACTAATATCAAGCTTTTGCAAAAAGAGGCAGGATAAGCTATATTAGATGCAATAAAAATAGACGAACAGCCTAGGGAAATTTTTCACGTAAATAAAATACGTTTACTTATTGTCATTCTATTGTGGAAATTCAATGCAGTTATTTCACGGAAACTCTGCAAAAGAAAGTGTTTTATTTATATTTTAAAAGTTAGTTCTTTGTTAGTGTAAGCCAAAGTTGTGGTAGAAGATCCAATAAATCACTTGCAGCAGGTTAAAGGTTGCAGACCCTTTGCATAGGTGGATTTTAATAGATTATAATTGTGAATTTCTCTCAGAAACCCAATTAAACAAAAGATTGTATTATAGTCAGAAAAGAGGGGATTGTGGGAAAGTTACTAGTAATTACTAAGTTTCATTTTGATATCCAGTTTAAGGTTTAGTTGCATGGTGGTCAACATTACTGGATCGAGTTTAACTCAGCAGCACAACAAGCAATAATGGAGCTAAATTAGATGTATTATTTTTCCAAATTTAACAACAATTCAAAAAAATAACAGAGGGTTACATGCTTGTAATCATCCAGCTGGGCGGAGGAAAACGAGCAGAATCCAAACCACCAGAGCTGCGATATGTAAAGCTATCGGCACGGCGGTGAAACGGGACGCAGATAGTATCTGCCTTATAACAGATGAGATGTATTTGCATAGATCTGTGATGAAGTTTGCATACACCCGCACTCTCACATAGGGAAACATTAAAATTTAATAGATGGTGGACTAGTGGAATATTTTACGAAAAACCTCTGTGGGAAAAAATTAAAACAACAGCTGGAAAAAGGTCAGGGAAGCTTTTAATTTTTATTTTTATGTTTTCAGCTTGAATTTTTATAGAGAAGGAAATATAAATATTAATTATGAGACACAAAAATGCTTAAACTTCTTTGAGGGGGGAAGAGTGGGGGAATTATTTATTCTTTAAAAGCACTTTGAACTGAATTTTTTTTGTATGAAAACCACTTAATAAATAAAGTTTGATTGATTAAAAACCAAAACTATTTTTTGCCGGGCCCCTCTTTGGTTTATCAGAAAATGCCCCCCCATATAATGATTATTTTAATTATTTTAAATCTTTGTCTATTTTTACTGCATAGCTACAGTGGGATGCAAAAGTTTGGGCGACCTTGTTAATAGTCATTATTTTCCTGTATAAATCATTGGTTGCTACGATAAAAAAATGTCAGTTAAGTATATCATATAGGAGACGCACGCAGTGATATTTGAGAAGTGAAATTAAGTTAATTGGATTCACAAAAACTCTGCAGTAACTGTTTCAACAAAATCAGGCGTGTGGATAAATTTGGGCACCACAGAAAAAGAAATGAAATCAATATTTAGTAGATCCGCCTTTTGCAGAAACTACAGCCTCTAAACGCTTCCTGTAGGTTCCAATGAGAGTCTGGATTGTGGTTGAAGGGATTTTGCACGATTCCTCTTTACATAACATCTCTAGTTCATTCAGGTTGGATGGCGTCCGAGCATGGACAGCTCTCTTTAACTCACACCACATATTCAGGTCTGGGGACTGAGATAGCCATTCCAGAACGTTGTTCTTGTTGCTCGGCATGAATGACTTAGTGGATTTTGAGCAGAGTTTAGGGTCGTTGTCTTATTGAAAGATCCCGGCGCAGCTTCAGCTTTGTCACCGATTCTTGGACATTGGTCTCCAGAATCTGCTGATACTGAGCGGAATCCATGCGTCCCTCAACTTTGACAAGATTCCCAGTCCCTGCACTGGCCACACAGCCCCACAGCATGATGGAACCACCGCCATTTTTTACTGTAGGCAGCAGGTGTTTTTCGTGGAATGCTGCGTTCTTTTCTCTTCCGTGCATAACGCCATTTTTTATGCCCAAATAACTCCATTTTAGTTTAATCCGTCCACAGCACCTTAATCTGGCTCGTCCAAATGTGCTTTAGCGAATACCTCAATCGGCTCTGTTTGTGCTTTGGGCGGAGAAAAGGCTTTTTCTGAATCACTATCCCATACAGCATCTCCTCGTGTAACGTGTGCTGAATGGTTTGAATGATGCACAGTGACTCCATATGCTGCAAGATGATGTTGTAGGTCTTTGGTGCTGGTCTGTGGGTTGACTCTGACTGTTGTCACCATTCGTCGCCTCCATCTATCCGAGATATTTCTTGTTCTGCCACTTCGAGCCTTAGCTTGAACTGAGCCTGTGGTCTTAATACGTTCCTAAGTGTGGAAACAGACAGCTTAAATCTCTGAGACAACTTTCTGTATCCTTCCCCTAAACCATGACGGTGAACAATCTTATTCTTCAGGTCATTTGAGAGTTGTTTTAAGACCCCCATGTTGCTACTCTCCAGAGAAAATTAAAAGAGAAGAGAAACTTACAATTGACCCCCTTAAATGCTCCCTCATTATTGGATTCACCTGTGTATGTAGGTCAGGGGTCACTGGGCTTACCAAGCCAATATAAGTTCCAGTAATTAGTTCTAAAGGTTTTGGAATCAATAAAATGACAACACTGCCCAAACTTATGCACCTGCCTGATTTTGTTTAAACAGTTACTGCAAACTTTCTGTAAATCCAATGAACTTCATTTCACTTCTCAAATATCACCGCGTGTGTCTCCTGTATGATATACTTAACGGACATTTTGTATCGTAACACCCAACGATTTATACAGGAAAATAATGACTATTAACAAGGTTGCCCAAACTTTTGCGTCCCACCGTATATCTAATATTGATTTCAATACATTTTAACGCCTGTTTTTGCACAATTTAAGACAAAGAAACACAAATGTAAAGGTCGTTTTACAAAATAGAGGTCTTTACTCAGCAACACTTTTCAGTGTGACCCCGTTGTGGAGTCACTTTATCTGCATGGTAGAGCTGTCACTGAATTTGGTTCACTGAACATTGCTTTCAGAATAAAAACAAAAAACAGCCACCGTTTGTGTCTTTTTTTTAAACTTGTGACGGTAAAATATGGCCAAGACCTCTGCTCTCTTCCATCATAAAGATGTGAATGTCATCTGGCAGTTCAAAGATCCTGGACAGCGCCTTCCGATGACCGTCATCTGTCTGTCTGAGGCCATTATCTCACGCAGTACCACAGAAATGTGAAGGTTTGACAGGTTAGGTTTCGGTGTAGTTGAACGCGGCGAAGACATTGATCACTACGTCGTTCAGTTCCGGACTCGCCAGGGCGTTACTGTGTGGGGAGACGTGCATCATGGACGCCTGCAGCCCTCCTAGATTCCCTGCCATAGTCTTTGTCCAATCTATGCGGATCTCTGAGAAGTCTCGATGTCTTCGTTGACATCTCATTAATGCGTCTGATGGTATTAATGGACAGCGAAATAACCCATTGATTTTTCAAAGGTTTGCGGTCGTTAAAACCGTTTGCGGTAGATATATTTATGGCCTCTGAAAAGCATGTCTTAACTTTGTTCCACCACCATTAGACAGGAGTTTAATTACAAATGAAAGGGAACATTAAAAGGCACAGTGTGTCATTTACGGCCAGTAGGGGGCAGTGCATACCTAAATTATCACAAGCATGCGGTATCTGTGTCTTCGAGGAAGAAACTCAACAACGGAGGTCAAACTAAGGCTGTTTTCAAACGCTCAATTCCCTGAGAATGATCTATTTGCAGCCACATGACGAGCACATCAGTCTCTCTTTCATCGCTTAGAACTAGAGAAGAGGTAAAAATGTATTTATGGCGAAACTGTTTTGCATTTTGAGGGGAAATCAATGTTTTAATAGTGGGCGTGTTACGTACGCTTTGTCCGTCCGGGCTCTTGTAGAAGTAAAGACGTCCTCTAATATGGCTTTCCCCTGAAAAAGAACACGCGCCTATGTATTTTAAAACTGATTTTTAAAGTCATATTTTACACTATCGACAATATTTTGCAATGAATGTGCTTTACGTAATTATTATTACATGTTTTAATGGCTATTTTCAAAGATGTACTGCAAAAACTACACACTGTCACTTTAACAGAAAAACTAGCTTAAGCTAGTATAATAGATGGAACTGCTTGTTCTACCTCTTATGAATTGAGCCCAATCTTAGTAGATCACCCACTAATGGCGCTATTTTTAATATACATTTTGTTTGCAGCAGCCCTTAGCATTACATTTTTATCCATTTGTCCTGTGAATTTGTGAATCCCTGGGTTAAACCAAGCTTTAATATTAGCATTTTGATTAAGCTATATTTGAATTTAGAGATGTGTATTGGCAAGAATCTGGTGATAAAATATCACAATATAGTGTAATATATTGCCATACTGTGAGTAAAACTATATATATTGTGATTTTCAAAACTGATTTTAACTGTAGAAAAACTGTCACAGCATCCTATACTCTCCATGGTTCAGACACCCCCCAAAATTTTGTTTCTTAAATTATGCATTGTGTTGAATATTGATACAATATCATAATATAATGATATATCGGTGGACAAATATTTTCTTACATCCCTATTTGAAACTCTATTTTGTAAAATATAGGGTTGTGCCAAGCAAAGACAAGGAGCCGCTAAATTTTTTTTCAATTTTTATACCAAATTCGATTTAAATAGATTTTTTTTTAGCCGTGTTTTCTTAAGAAAAAAATGCAAGTAATTCAAAATATTTAAAAAAACTGGTTTTATTTCAGTGATCCCGTCCAAGAGCAGACTGGAATTCAAAGTTCAATTGAAAACAAGATGTAAAATATCGTTGTAAAGCAAGATGTTAGGTCCTGGGCAGATTGACATCAGTCTGAACTATGGAAGCCAAAGTAGTACAATGGTATAAAAAATAAAAAATATCTCAATTTTTCCATGAATGAAATCTTTATTAAGAGAAAATTTGCTGACCTGAAACACTAGATTCATCGTAGGGCTGGGCAATATGGCTAAAAATATTAAATCTCAGATTTTTTTCATACCAAATCCAATTTTCAAATTTTAACAGATTTATTTATTTTTTTAGCTGTGTTTTCTTAAATTCAAATGATGAAAAATATTTGCAGAAACTTGCTTTTAATTCAATGACCGTAAAATATCTTTTGAAAAACAAGGTGTTAGGTCCTGTCCAGATTCACCTCACTCTGAGCTATGGAAAACAACGTATCGTGGCGATATTACGCAAAATTAAAATATTCCAAAAATGTAATCTTCAGAAACAGAAAATTTGCTTAACCGATATAATCGATTAATCATCCGGCCCTATTTACACTCATCTGGTTTTACTCAGAAGGTGAAGGGACCCACACACTCGAGTCAGCACACTTTGGACCTTCTAACGTACGTGACAGTAGTGTAATCTTGATAAACAGAAAATTTGATTAATCGATTCATCTTTGAGAGTCCTTTCCATTCATTGCTGGACTGATTGTGTCTGTCGGATGTTTTGCTGCAATACTGCTACAGCAACAAATCCCCCTGCGTGACTAAGGTCGCATAGCGTGTCCCAAGCTGTTGTAACCTTCATTCCGTTTTTGTGTTTGTGCAGAGAAAGACTACAGCAGCCTGTGTGAGCGGCAGCCCATCGGACGGTTACTGTTCAGACAGTTCTGCGACACCCGACCCGAGCTCAGACGCTGTGTCAAGTTCTTGGACGCTGTGGTGAGACATTTGAACGATTTGCTGTTTCCCAGAGGGATCTGAGAGATTTGTGTTTAGTGTCTACATTGATCAGCTGCTGGAGAAGCTCCAATTTTCTTAGGCTGGCTGTTCTCTAGCTTAGGGACCAAGACAGAAAAGGCTCGGTTTGCCTCGGGGTGATAGTCTGGATCAGGAGAAGAGCAGGCTTGCCAACTTTAATAAATTAAAATAAGGGACACTTAGGCTACAGGGTGTGCAGAGCCGTCCGACTCGTGGTGAGGTGTGCTGCTTTTAGTGAAGGTTTCACCCAGAATGGTCAAACGTTAACTTTGAAATGTTTTATTCACAATAAACACGTTAATGCTTCAGTTCTGCAAGTTAGGCTACAAAAAGCTGCAATGAAATGCATCCATATAAAAAAGGCAACAAGAAAATACATCAAACTTCTGTTAACAAGATGCAGTGTGATATAAAACATGATACTAAGAACATGAGTTCGTGTGCTGAGCGTCCAACAATATATTTTCAATATTTTTATCTATAAAGTGACTGTATGGGGATATTGCAGATGAACCCCAAACACAATTAAACTTGCTTATCTGCTCATTTAAATATAAATTTAGTAGTGGGATGACAAATAGATAAATAAATTGGCTTTTATGGCTCGGTTAAACAACAATCAAACCACACTAAGAAATGAAATGCAATGCATTGGCCATTTCTCAAAAATATAAAATTTCAACAGCCAGAACCTATCCAAAAATATTTTTATTTTTCATTTTTATTTGTTTATTAGCATACCAATTAATCAGTTAGTATGATTTGTTCTTTAAATTGTTGTTTATATTGAGTGGATAATAAACTATGACTACTTCTACTGGCTTTATAAAACAAACAGAATCCTCCACAATTAATCCAATCATAATAAAATTGCACACGCACGACACATCTTGGAAAATACACAATAAATGTAATCTATTATGAGTATTCTAGCCTCACAGATGTGTGTTTTCTGCGTTCTCAGTGTGTGACTTTGAACGCTCACCGACAGTTTGCAAATGCCTTGTATTCGTCCTTTCTGACATCTATAGACTCATCTATATCTCTGTAAGCGTTTTTGTGGATATTCAATTCACTTTATATGGCGCAATAAAAGTCATTTCAATACAATAATCCAAACATTCCAATCAGTTTAAAGTTTTCTATGTAAGGAATCCCAGCAGATTGTGCTGAGTCATTGATGTGAGGTTGTGCCCGGATCATGCAGACTCCAACCACAGCAATTCCTCAGCAATCACTCGTACTGATCAAGCATGTGGCGACAGTGGAGAGGAAAAACTCCCCTTTAACAGGAAGAAACCTCCAGCAGAACCAGAACCAGAACCTGGATCAGTACAAGCGGTCATCTGCCGCGACCGTCTGTGGGTCTGAACTCTGTAGCTGATACCTGGGGAAACTCAGCAGAATTTAATTTGAGTTATAGCTTCATTGTGTGACTTTTTCCACAAAAAGTTTCAATGAACCGTTAGGCATATGGTAGCCAGATAGAAATTGTCCATCTCTATCAAATCTCTTTTAAAACAACATTTGCTCCTGTTTATCCCTCAAACAAATGATTAATTCGTGAAGTAATATAGATATTCTTTTAATATACCTTTATCAGTCAGTGGAGGACACTGTCTAATAGGGGTGTGAGGAAAAATCGATTCGCGTCTGAATCTCGATTCCTATTTAACAAGATTCAGAATCGATCCGAAATGTTTGAGAATCGATTCTCAAAAAAAATGTTTTCTGAACCTTTTTACGTTTTCGCTTTGCTTAGTGTTTGTCATGCAACGGCCACCGTCGCATTGTGAGGTCTGATCCCCCGTTGGCTAGCTAGCGCTAGCTGCTAGCGCTAGCTAGCTGTAGCCACTAGGCTAAAGCTTCAGCATGAAAGACGAAAGTGAAATCCATCCCGCCCCGTCTTTGCTGAAGGTAAATGTTTGGGCCGTCTATAAGGTCCTCTCCATGCTAATGACACCCTTGGCTAAAGTTTTTTTATATATAAATCTCCAAGTATATAAGAGCGATCTTTCTTTATAAGCTACACATAAACATCCAGCAGTGCTGCACACCTGTGGCGCCTTCAAGGAAGTCCGAAATATATGGTGAGTTCAATAATGTTCGGAGTTTTAAAATTTCTAACAAAAACAATGAAAATAATAACATAAGCCATAAATTTCTGTTTAATGATGGTTGATAAGCAATATTTGGTGCATACTAAATATTTTCAATGTATTTTCTACTACGTACCAAAGAACAAACAAAATACATTTTTATTTATTTTTTTCTTCTTAAAATATATCAGCATTTTAGTTTTTCAAGACTATAAATTTAGTTTAAAAGGTCTTGGATGTCCAGTTGCAATTTCATGTCTTGTTACTTTTGAACCAGTTCCCTTCTCTCAACATAGATTGTAAAATCCATTTTGTGTTGATGCCCTGTTACATTCATGGCTCACTTCATTACAGACACAAGTTGTGTGTATTACAAAACACAAATGATGAATGAAAGAGTTTTGATTAAGAAAAACAATTTATTTATTTATATTATTATCGAGAATCGTTTCTGAATCGAATCGTCACCCCAAGAATCGGAATCAAATTGAATCGTGAGATGTTGTAAGATTCCCATCCCTACTGTCTAACATCATCAATCTAGGTATTTATCACTTTTTTCACTGTAGAAAGTCGGTTTACAAAGACTGTCATGTTGGGTGTTGAATGGAGTAAAGATGTGTCGTTTTAACGAAAATAAAATGAAGAACTTACTGTACGAGGCATGGACTGGATACAAGGAAACAACTGAGAAGAAAGATTGCGTAGAAAGACGGACGGATCAGCGAAGCGTAGCAGTGAGGGGAGGGCTTAAATTAACTGAGGGAAAGTGGAAAGTAACAGGGAGAAGAGAAGGGACTAATTGGCTGTTACAGGTGAGAGGCCAAGCACAGGTGCCATCGATAAATAACACAGGAGGCAGAAGGAAAGAAGGAAATGAAACCAGACAGACAAAATAGAGAAGAAATCCTTTTTTAATTTAGCAGTAACTAAAGATAAAACATCTAAAAGGGACTAAATATAAGAACACTAGTGAATGAGGAAGAAAACGGGACAGAAGGAAATAAAAAACAAAAAGGACAAATAAAGGAGAAAATTAAGAATTAATAAAAGACTGAAGGAAATACAAATAAGAAAAAACGTAAAAATAATAAAATATGAGGTTAATAAATTTAAGAACAGGAAGGGGGAGAATATGGAAACCAAGAATTGCCAAAATCAAAACACTATGGTACGAAAGTAAGGCATAACAAAGCACCAAGAACAAAACTAAAATGATAATGTAAACTGAATAAGGAGAAGAAATAACTACAAATACAAAATACAAATATATCAGAACGACATCAGGATAGAATAGCACAATCGTTTATTGTCCCACAAGGGGTGAATTCATTTGTAAAAGCTGCAATAAATAAAAATATTAAGGCTCAGAAGTAGAAAACTATTAAAAAAACTGAATTTTACTTTCATTAATAAAATGAATTAAAAATATTTAGAAATATGTACATTTAAAAAGCAAACAACTTTTTCCAATAGTTAGCATATATAAACTGAGAAACCACAATGTGCAAATGACAGCAGCAGAACTGTCAATTATTGATTTAGTGCAAATTACAGCAGTAATGTAACAATCTACGTTTGTTGGGAGCAGTTTTGGTTTTACAGTCTGACAGCTGCAGGGAGGAAGGACCTGCAGAAACGCTCCTTCGTGCATCTACGAAACAAGGAAACAAGGAAAAGGCTGCAGTGCATCAGCTTCTGCAAACGGATGTTCTGTTTACAAATGGAGACATGAGTAGAAATGATTCGAATATATATCATACAGACGAGCAGCACCCAGAATCAGAAGTGTGAATCTGAGGAAACGAGTTCGCAGTATGCGGCTGAAAATAAAACCTGTTTGACTGTGAGACGCAGGAAGCTTTAATTATCCGTAAAGGCCTGGATGAAGCACTTAAAGCTTAATGAGAGCCTCAGGAAGTGGAGTTTAATGTGTGTTAAGTGAAATACAGGAACTCTTCAGGTCTAGGAGCAAACATTGCCAGCCTCCGATACCTCCCATGTTGCAAAAAATGCACAAACTGAACTCTGCATTTAGTTTTCCAAACTCGGACGGACTTTGACGTCCTCGGCGCTCTGAGATTCACCCACTTTGATGGCTTTTGAGCTCGTTGGCATGGAAGAGATCACAGTTTTCACAGCATTATCATTCCCCCTTTCAGCTTCGCAGCTTTCCAGCAAGCGATTATTTTCACCCACTCGACCACTTCCAGTCTCTTCTGTAGGAGTACAGCGAGAGGACGAGACTAAGAGGCAAAAATCAGATCTGAACAGGCGCTGCCGTCACTTAGCATGTATTTAGCAGCGCTCCCAGTGAGAGGAAGCACTTCGGATGTTTCCATTAAGGCTCGACGCGATCCGATCGTATGCTGCTGCTGGCAGAGGAGGAAAATCAAAAGTTTGAGGTGATGAACTTCACAGCTCAGTAGGAATTAGTTGAGCAAACAGTCGGACAATGCCTGAAAGTAATGTTAAAACAGCGATGGTTGATTTCCTGGAGGTGCTTTTTGGAAAATGAAGAACCTCTATGGGTGGAACAAACTGTCGTTTATGAATCACAAGTTGGGCAAAGAGAAATTAATAAAAATGTTGGGTTTATGGTATTGAAATGCCTCCTGAAAAATATATTTTTTTAACAATCCAGTAGACAGTCTGATCAAGAATGGAGAAGTATTTAACCACCTTTTAATACATTTAATAAACCGTAATATAAACGGCTTTCATGGACTTTAAAGCCTCGTTTACCACTCGGTATTTTTCTCTGTTTCCTTCATAAAAGCGGCCCGTACATCCGACCCGTACCGCACCATTCCTGGGTGAAAGGTTAGGGTGAATCCACTTGCAGATGATGAAAATGAAGCTTCCCGTAAGCGTCATTTTACCCGTGTACGCTGGAAACAAGTCCCCAGCGCTATATATAATTGATGGGTTTGTCCTCACCAAACCTGAAGCCTGGTTTACACTGGTTCACATGGAGATCGATTCCATTGGGCGCCCTTGTTAACCTATAGTGTAGTTCACACTGGAAGCGGAGCGCGGCGGGCCTCCGTGGTCGGCTCGTGCTGTGCGAAGCGACCGTTTCGCCGTCTGGTCGAATTTTTGCGCGATCCTCGTCACTACAGGCAGGGAGTCAGGTCAAATGTGAAACTAAAGCCAATTCTTCCGAATAGAAAAGTGCGGGTGATAAATGTAAACATATCTGCGGATCTAAACCAGTGGTTCCCAAACTTTCCAGTCTCTGACCCACAAAATACAGATTTAAGAGGCCCATGAATCCAACCCTTGATGTAACATGCAAGCATTTTTTTTTCTGAGTCGCTTAAAAAATGAAAAAAAAATACAGTAGCAACATAACCAACATCAACAGCCAATATATCGACCTCCGTATCGTTCTTTTTTTCCATTCATTTCTGGTATTGACATTATTTTCTCAATGATATAGAGAGCTCTCTTCCTGTCTACTCGCATTGAGACAAAGGGATAGAAAATATATTTATTAAATCTGAAGAGTAGATAAAAATATCTGTATTTCACCAATATATCTACTCTACTACCCTCCACTACCTCGCACACTCTCCGACTGTGTGTGTCTCGACAACGGATAAATTATGTATTATGTAAAGATGTGTAGAAACTTCCTGGTCACAGAAACATGGTGTATTTGTTTTATGAGGTTATTTACTTAAAAATAGGTAGTTATAAAATAAAACAGCGCTTGTCGACTGTCGAGGAGAAATATGCGTCTGGTGTGAACACGTGTAGCCGTGGTGATTTTTCTGAGCGCGGCCGGTTCGAACCAGGCGGAAATTCTTCACCGGAATCGATCTAACAGCCAATCGTGTTCGCAACACAATTTCCACGAGGAGTAAATCTCTCCGATCCACTTCCTTACACAATCATATCTTCTTTTTGCGTAGAGGCTGCTTAAGATACGTTCTTCGCTGTAGCGGAGACCGTTTCAAGATGGAAAAAAGACATAACCAATAGATGTCATGGGTCTGGTCTGTAATATTTTTGATTGTTTAAGACTCCCAAAGAGATTCTTTCCATTGTTTGGAGAGAGCATGCCAGAAAACTGCCCCAACTTTGCGCTGAAAGCACAATATTCTCGCTATCTCGGCATCCAGCGCCCCAAGAGAAAGATTCGATATCTCCGTCTGAAACAGCGGATTGGTAACAACAGCAAAGGTTTCAAAGGGAACACGTTTTATTGTTGCGCATATTCTTCATGGTGCGAATACATATTTGCCATCCTTGTTTTTTGGGGTAGATTTTAATTTATGTCATTTGAAAAACAAAACACATAATCCTCTGGCTTACAACTGTTATTAATTTTTAAAAGATGTGATTTTTAACGCCTGTTTATACCCTCCATCGCTTAAAAGGGATGGGCATCGTTTAGGTTTTATCCGATACCTGTGCCAAACCGGTACTTTTGAAACGGTGCAGGTGCTTAAACGGTGCTTAAAGAAGGGAAAACATACAAACTTCGTCCAAATACCCTCTTATTTATTCATTTATTTATTTTTAGACGGGCTGTCAAACAATAAAACATGTTGATCTAATTAATCCCAGTGTAGCTGTGAATTAATCACCATTCCTAAATATGGCCAAAAAAACCTACAATTTCCAGTGTAAATAAAGGACAAATGAAGATGCAGTTGCTATTGTACAAAATTAAATATAGGAGAAATCAATTACATTTTTGTTGTGAACTCCACAATCTCATTCACAATATAGCCTATGTGTGGTCTCATATGAAAAATAATAACAAACAGAGGTAGAACTAAGCAACATGTGTGAATAAAATTTATATTTGGATATCAGCAGTCTGTTAAATATCACATAAATCAAATTTAATATAGACTTAGTAGTCAAATTTCACAATTTGTCATTTTATAAGTAAACACTCAGCTGATTCTCAAGTTTATCACAACAGGAAATGAACGCTCTTATTATGAAGATGTAAACAGCTACTTCTGCTAACAGTTAGCAGTAATTTAAGTCTGAAAACATCACTTTAACTGAACAATTTCGTGTTTATAACGCAGCGTTAACTCACTATGAAATGTACCGAAGCTATACATTGAACCAAAATGCATAAATCAACTTAAATATGGAGCATTTACGGGATCCACATTGTTTGACATCTCCGGGGGGAAAAATAACCGAAATAAGTTACCGAAACGTGCACTACTTTTTGGTCTGGTTACTACCGTTTATGTCAGAACCTGTGTCATAATGGCCCCAGATTTTTTATCCCGAACGCTTATTATAATAAAACGTGAAACAGAGTAATACTTAGGCTAGGAATAGTTCATAATTATTGTCCCCAGCAATCTTCAAACCACACTCAAGTTTATGGTTATTTTCCCCAGCACTATTAAAAACAAGATGACGCCCTTGGACCTTCCCCAATTTTAATGGCACCCTGGGCAACTACCCACTTGACCCATATCTGAAGAACTGTGCAGAAACGTCTGAAAATCTCTGTAAACTGAAGATTAATTTAACAAGGATTGTGCATTTTATTTGTGGCTCAATTCATGCTTACTTTGGTGCCCTAATTCTTAAATGTAATATTTATTTCTTATGTCAAAATGCTTTTTTTTTTTTTACAGGCGGAGTACGAGGTGACTCCAGACGAGAAGAGGAAGGAGTGCGGACAGGAACTCATCGACAAATATTTAAACCCAAAGGTACACTTCACAACTCTATTTTGTTGTATTTTAAATAAAAAACAAGATAATATATACTTATTACAAGAAACATAATGAAAACTAATGATAAAAAAAGAAATCAACATGCAATATTTGACTTTATTCATTTAATTTAGCAAATTACTTTGCATTTATTTTGGTATTCAGCTGAAGGACATTTAGTGATATTTCTTTGAATTTTGGAGCATTACATTAGTTATTTATTTATATATTTTTGTAACATTGTTTGTATTTTTTTCAGCAGGTCAGACTGTTTCACATGAGAGTGATAACATTTATTAGTGGCTTTGACGCTGCTTTAATCAAAAATAAATTGGAAAATAATTTTCAAAATCAGTTGTAATAGAGAGTTTATACAAATTATGCATATGAAATCATTTAAATGTACAATTCCTTATAAAATTTTACTTTTTATTGAGAAATAATGTTGTTAAAAATGTATAACCCTGTTTAATAATAGCTTTTTACTTTACCCTCAAACTGATCTGATTACACTCATTTTATTATTTACATGAATCAATTTAAAATTGTCGATTCACAAACGCATAAAAATGTAAATGAAACATTGATTCTCCAACAATTAGCTCGTCTTATGTATTACATTAGATACATTTAGAAAAATAAGGGGAAAAGAAAAAGTTGTGATTTATCAACCGTCTTACCAAAAACTGCCTAAAAAAACCCAACAAAAAATAAATAACATAAATAAAAAAATGTCCATGTTGCATTAAAAGAAAAACTATTTGTTCAAATAGGAAAAAAAGCAGAAATTATGTCTGAAATGTATTGAAGTAAAAACAACCCAGCAAACATTTCCTTGTTTTTCTACCACCTCAAACAGCTCTTAGTGTAATAACACAACATCATTGTAAAAAAAAGTACATATAATATTTGTGATTTTATTTTTTCCATCCGTTATTTTTTTATTTTATTTTTTTTGGCAACTTCAGATGAGTCTGAACCTGCCAAAGTCTCCACCAGGCTCCTCCAGCCTGTTCACTGACACACTGAGCTTTTCTTTCTTTTCTTTTTTTTTCAAAATCACTTTTGTTTTTGTTTTTTTACACAGTCGGAGGATCATGTGTCTGAGGTGGAGGCAGCCATGATGACTCAATGCACAGAGAGGCTGCAGCAGGACGCCTGCAAAGAGCTCTTCAAGGAGTGCACCAAGTAAGGTCACGGTGAAAGTTCGAGCAACTGGTTCAGTGCTGAGGGTTATTTTCCTTATTTATGCAAATTACAATAATGTGTAACATTTTCCACATCAACCTTTACTAGGAAAAAACAAAAAAAGGTAATTATTTAGTAGGGATGCACCGATCCGACTCTTTCAGTACCAATACCAATACCGATGGCTGGATGTTGTGTATCTGTCGATGCCCGATACCGATACTATTTGTGACAGTGTGGAGGTCCTGTCACCATGGCTCCGATAGATAATGTGCCCTGGATGCTTGGCCACAGGGATATCCCTTTGGCTGACTGGTTAGCGCACATGACATTCACCTGGGAGTCGTGGGATCGAATCCCGCCTGGGTGTACTTTGCAACATATTGTTGAATTAGTAAACTGTATAACTTCTGGTGCCTTTCTTGAAGAGACTAAAAGCACCAGACTTTACAAACTTAACATAGCTGAGACAAAATAACAGATGTAAAACATAAAATTACCACAAAAATTTAATTTCAAGTGAAAAATTTAACTTTTTTGGTGAATTTGTTGCAGATTTTCCCCATTTTGAGTGTCGGTTCATTAACAAATACCAGTACATTAGGCAGTATCGGGGCCGATACCAGTATCGGTGAATCCTTATTATTTAGTTCACGAAATATTAGAAAATTTGAAGACTAATCTGGAGGCTAACATTGATCTGAACCAAACCTAATCTAAAAAATAACATATTGACACTTGATCAGACTGTTTGCTGGTTGGTTAATTTTTGGTCAGAACACTCAGATTTTGCTTCCAGTTTACCTGATAAGGCTGTTGGTGTTCCTCAGGGATTGGTCCTTGGATCGTTGTTTTTATCTATGTATGTTTGTTTTAATGTAAATGATGCCGTTATTGCAACCACACCCGATTATGCTCTAACTTAGATGCAGTGGCCCTTTATTATTGTTCAATACAATTTTACAATAGACCCAAGTATTCACTGGGATCACAGCGGTCCGACAAAACTCGCAAACATCTATTACTCTTGTATGACCACCTATCTTGATCTTCAAATGCTGCGTTCAGACCGCAGGCTTTGTCAGCGTCAGCATGTTATGCGTTTCAACCTTCAAAGCTCATAACGCCCAACACCCAACGCAGTTAACGAAGTGCGGCAACCAATCAGAGCGTCTCACTGTAGTGATGTCACTATACACGTATCTTGAATGAAGCGCGCGTCCGGTGAAAACATTTTCAACAAGCGCAGATTTCAAAATTCAGAAATAACACTTAACGAAGTCAGATGGACAGGCGCTCCTAAAGAGCAACAGAGAACCTTTAGTTGGTGTCCCGGTAGGAGATTTAAGCTCTGATGCGGCCCCTGGAGGTCGTAAAATTAGGCGCGGGACAGACGGAAGTAGCGCTGAAAGCGAACCTCATCCATAAGCAGCGTTGTCTAGCTTTATCTAGCTAATAAAGCCAAGCCACTCTCTCGTTACAATCCACCATAGTTCAGAACGTACGGCAACAGAGGAAGCCCCGCCCATGCGCTCCTTTTTCCTCAGAAGCAGGCTATGGAAGCCAACAAGTAAATACGTCAAACTTCATCCGTTGGATGCGTTGCCTGACGCAGACCAACTGTGCGGTGTGAAAGCAGCTTAAAACATCTGCCAGAATATTAATGGCCTCTGTTGGAGATTGGCAAGGTTGTTAGAGGTGTATTAAGGTACCTTGTTATGCTTGCGGCTGCGTGAACATGAAAAAAATAATGGTCCGGTTTCTTTTTTGTAATTCAGGTGGCAGTTTATTCATGCTAATCTAAAATGTTACCAGTCTTCCATCTATTTTTTGTAGGGAGGCAATGATACCACTTTTTTTTTTTATAACTATACTGATAGTTGATAGATACAGAGTGACACTGATACTTCTACCACACAAAAGACTGTAGAAAAATTGGAAGACTGGTTTTATTTGCTTATTTGCTTGTTACAAGAGAAAGGTGGTGAATTAGACAGAAAAATTAAAATATGTTAAAAAAATTGACCCCAAAACAAAAATTTCAGGTGAAATATATTTTTTTCTGGTGAAGCTTTTGCAGATTTGACTCAGTTTTAAGTATTGGTTCATGGTATCCGTTAACTGTAACCAATACAGTACATTAGAGCTACCCGGAAGATACCCGTTATCAATGTATCCATACCGGTAAGGTCACTGAAATGGCAGCTTGACATACATTGTTATAAAAAGCCTTTAAATAACACCGGAAGAACGCAAAGAAGCACTTCCGAGAACCCCCAAGGGAATAAGCAGCTATGAATAGCAAAACATGGTTAAATGAAGTAGTTTTGGGGCAGATAATACCTTATTACAGGTGGAAAATCTCCTGCACTGATTGACTCCCATTATATGAACATACGCATGAACTGATAAAGCCTCTTGGGTAAGAGGTGAAACGTCTTCCAAGACAAATTACCGAGTCCAGTTGCGTTTGGTTAAAATTTCCTTGAGATAACCATGACCTGGATGAAGTATATTCACAGGCTTATGAACATACGCTGATCAGGCTGCATATAAACTTATCCTGAAGGACTCTAAGTGGCTCCAAACTTGTCTGGGTGAGTAAATGAACGTAATATTTGCTAAAAAATAAAGCCCGGGTTAAAAAAACTGCAACCTTCACCCTTTAATGGCAAACATGGATATATGTGATTGAATTGGAAGACGCTGCTTTACCATGTAAAATGTGCAAATATCGTCTTTAAATAAGCTTGCAAACATCGGTCTGAGCGGTACAACGTCGAGTCTCGTCACGCAAACAGCAGGTGCCAATGAGTTGACGTTAGTTGGATCCCCTGGAATAATGAGTCAGAGGAAGCCTGCAGGTGAAATCATTTGTTTATGCAAATCACGTCCCGACTAAGTCAACTCAGACTCTTATGGCTTTAATAAAAATCAAACAACTTAATCTTTCTAATGTCTTCTTTTTCTCTGTGTCCAAAAGCCAGAAAAATGTAATACCATTTTAGAGAACTTTAACCTTTTTGTTTTTGTTTTTGCATAATAATATTTTATTCCCCCAGATCGTTTCATGAAACTTCAAAAATCAGTTAGCAGTTAACAGCTTTAACGACAAAAACATTGGAATATGAACATGAATGCACAGGAAGTTTTTATAAAGCTTTAACTTTTTCCATATTTTCTCCAAGTTCTTCCATTAATCACTTCTATTTTATCGGGATTTTGTGCAATAAAGCAATAAAAAATAGATAATAATTGGCAGGGACACCGATACCGATACTGGTGTTGGGTATTTAAGCCGATACCGCTTTAATGTACTCGTATCGGTATCAGTTAGTTCACCGATACCACGAAACAATATTTAAAATGTGGAAACTGCAATAATTCCTGAGAATTTTTTTTCCCCTTGAAATTTTTTGTTTTGTAGTCGTTTTTATTAATATTTTATATTTGATCTAATCCACCATTATTTCTTGTAACAAGCAAGAAAATAAAATCTGTCTTTCAATTCATTTTTTTTGTGTAGAAGTATCGGTAAATGTTCTCTGTATCGGGAAGTACTCAGATCAAATATCGGTATCATATCTGTTAGAAAAAAGTAGCATCGTTGCATCCCTAATAAAGCAATTAGAAGGCGAATTAGATAGGAGAAATAAAATCTTAATATAAATGAACACAAAACTAAAATTTGAAATAAAAAAATAAACATTTGCTTTTAAATTATTGCAGTTTGCACATGTATCTGTTCATGGTATCGGTTGACCTTTTAAGATGCTTCACAGCGGTTTTTCGGCGTGGTTTTTAACTAGTTGGATTACATGCTGGCTTTGTTGCCACACAGAAGAACACACCAAGGAAAATAGTTACTCCCAGGAAGCTGTTGAGCATTAGTTTTAATAAATTAGAAAGATTATTTTTTGCAGATGATACATGTTTTATTTTGCTCACGGCAGGATCTTTAACAGTTAATCCTGAATGTTGAAACTGCGTTGAATTATTTAAAGGAATGGTTTTACCAGAAAAAAGCTTTTTTAAATGAAAGAAAGAAAATGTATGGTTTTCGAATCCTGTAGAAAACATTCTAAAATAAATTTGTGTTTAAATGGGATAGAAATTAAACAAGGAAGCAACACATACAATATGCCAAGAATAAATTATCAAAAACGTATGGTATACTCTTTAAAACTAAAGCTTTGCTGAACATAAAAATTGCCTCCATACACTGTACTCCTCTCTAGGGCTCCCCTATTTATGCTTGTAAAACACAATTAGATCCATTAATCAAGCCGCAAAAACGTGCAGTTCCAATAATTAAATCATGCTGGATTCCGAGAATCAACTAATCAACTTTTTATAAAGTCCAAACAATTAAGATTCATGGATTTAGTTAAGTTAAAAAGTCTTAGAAGTTATGTTTGGTGTTATGAACCGAAGCCTCCGCGCAAACATCCAATACTTCTTCAATTCAAAAAGAGGACAATATAATTTAAGAGGTTTGCTTCGGTTCCAACCTGGAATAATAAGAACTAGTGCCAAACACAGATACATGTTTCTGTTGTTGGAGTAAAACTATGGAACGGCCTTTGTTAATAATTTAAAGATAATAAAATCTCTGTCAAATGTTAAAAAGCAGTGAAAAGGGATATAATTAATTCATATAAAGTATGTAAATATGTGAAATTAGTTTTTTTGTGCTATTTTTAAGTAATGAATTTGTCAAACTGAGCATTACATAGTAATTTTATTGTTATAGAAACTAAAACTGATGTAAACATTTTTGTATCATATTGTTGAGTTTATAAAGTTGGTGGGGAAAAAAGCGTTGTGCTTCTGCCCAACCTTCTTTTGGTTGTAATTATTTGGATCGCGTGTGGATAGTGATGTTTTGATTTTAAGCAACCAATATTACAACTTTTCATTTCAAAATGCATCTATAAACAGAGATATCTTAAAGGAAAATGTCATCCTGTTGATCAGAAGCCTGGATTCTTTACTCTTTTAATAAACTGTTATAAACCTCTGGTCTAAGGTACCACTACTAAGCCCTCTACCGAAAGCATATACATGCTATAAGAAAATATTTGATGCAATTATTTATTTATTACATCTCCAGAAACTGTTAGGGCTGGGTAAAAATATCAATGCAGGTGTAATTAATTCTTTTTTTCAGTCAATTTAATATTGATTTATCAAATCCTATGAATTGATTAACATCACTTCCAGTGACGGTGATGTAGGCGACACTCTAGTGAGAGGATTCAGCAGTTCGTACAGTTTGTTCTGCTAAATGACCCATGACAGGAAACATGCTGGTTTCATTTTGTTCTTAAACATTTGTACTACTAAACCCTATTTAGAAAATATATTCAGGTACTTAATTACTTGTGTATTTGCTTATTATTAAATCAGTGTCAAAGCTAATAAATCAGTTTGGAATGGAATCGAAATTGAACTGAATTGTGAAATTTCTAACAATACCCAGCCATAGAACCTGTATAACCCTGTTGAATAATAGGGTAGGCAAGGCAATATTATTTGTATAGCACACTTTCAACAACAACGTAAATCAAGGTGCTTTACTTGATTTGGTGTTAGAGAAACAAACAAAACATATGCAAGAAATCAATTAAAAACACTGAAAAATTACGACTTAAAGGTTGAATATGGAACATGGGAACCAAAACGACATCTAGTGCGCGGAGGTTGTAATTGCAATAACAAAAAGCCGTCTGGATGCCAGTTCTGTCGCCGTTGTAACTCTGTCGCCAGCCAGCATCATGTCAGCGACGAATCTTACAGGCTAAGGACTATTTTGTACTAATAAGTTTCAAATACTAAACGAAAAATAATTATAACAAAATATGGTTCAAACGCAACAGTAAGTTTTTGTACCTGTCCTCTCTGCATCTTATTTCGGTATCTGAGTGGTATCCTCCTCTCCTCTTGGTGATATTCTCTATAAAAGTCATAATTTATACTTTCGAATTTACATAAACATCCAACAGATTTCAAAGCGTGCGTATTTGATTAAGGTGTATGGTTGGAGTCCTATGTCAATACAGAAAGCTAGCTAGAAAAATCTTCATAATCATTCACCGCAGCGGTGAAAGCAAGCCTGCTATACTAGACAGAGCAGAAGGAAACCGCTTCCTTTTCTTCCGTTTACTTGGAGTTGAGGTTGATGCTCTCATATCTAGGAGCAATGTCACATAAACGAGTATTGCAAAACTGTTTTACCGACAGCTAACTTTAGCGGTTAGCTAGCTTTCTTACCTTTCTCCATGATAAACTTCGCTATTTCCGCGTACGTTCTGATGCCGTGAAAGTTTTCCATTTGTGTCCATCTGTTGTAGGCTTCACCTAAACTAACTCTGGTTTTAGATATTCTAAGGTCGCTCCTTTCCTCTGAGAAAGATAATGAAATCTACGAGGATTAGACACAGCAGCTAAATTTACAGAGTACTCCATTTTCTACAGTAAATGCCTCGTTGCTCCGTGCAGTTGTTAACAAAAGTTTTTGGCAACCGGCAATGCTGCGCCGCTGTTGGCTGGAACACGTAAATATAAACACAGTGCGGCGGTCGGAATTATTATTTTTTTTTAATGATATTAGGTTAAATATTACGTTTAAAGGAAAGGGTGCACTTTCATTCTGCATACCTCTAAACTCCCCGTTCAAGTATTACTTTTTTAAAGAGATAGCTTTTAAGAAAAATGTTCCATATTCAACCTTTAATGGACGATCTGGAGCTGAAATTTTGCTAGCTTTAGACGACTAACAGTTATGTTATTTAGTTTTCACAAAAATGTTTTCCTTTTGTGGTCGTTTTTATTATTATTTTGTATTTTAGCCAATTCACCATAATTTTTTGTAACAAACAGACAAGAAAATTAAAAAAGCGTTATGATTTCTTCATGTGACTCAGTGATTAGTGATGCAGCGCAGGATTGTGGGCTTGAAGCCGAGAAGCAATATCAGCTGTAAGGTCGCTTTTACACAGCGCTGAAAGGACAAGGAAGTACTTATAATATATAATATGAGAACAAGTTCGAGGTGTATGAATATTTTTTGCATGGCACCATGTAATATTCCTTTTTTTTTCCTACTTACAAATGTGTCAGAGAAGTGAGACCTGATGCATCTATTTCTGCTCGTTTCTATGACCGCAAAACTGTTACAGTCACAGATCTTGGTAAGAGGAAGACACAGTCGCAGATTTATGAAAACTGAAAAATACCGAAGCCCAAAAGGGTCTGCAACAGGATATTTTTGCTATGATGCTGAGGACAAAGTTTCAGCAGAGGGAGACATAAATATTGTAAAATTAACACTTTATTTACTTAGCAGATACATATGTGTGGCTCCTGAACTGGAAGATTATAATCGTCTGGCAGACCAGTTTACTTCAGTGTAGACAAAAAAAGATTTAGGGAGGAAACTGAGGTAAAACGTTTACAAGTGTTGAAATAAAAGAGCATAGTGCACATATCAAATCTTGTATTTTACTTCTACATATTATCTAAGTATTTATATGTTGTTAAAGTATTCAAAATCAAGCCTCTGTGTTTTCTGCAGGTTTCTGAGTTTTGGTTTGGACCTAAGCTGCTTTTTCCGATCTTTCTCAGACCAGTATCGTGCAATTTTCAGAGCAATGTTTTAACTCTGACCTATGAATACTTCAGGAATGAGAAGGATCCTACTCTGTGGATACGCCAACATTTAAATTTATTAGATATTTTATTAAAATCTGTGATAAAATTTTCCAAATTAATCCTAATTGCTTAAAGAAAAGAGACAACACATGAAAGAGAAGAACAATTAGGGATACGCCGATACTGTTCTAATGTAGTTGTATCGGTTAGTTTGCTGATATAAACCTTTACTTAAAATGTGAAAATTTGCAATAGATTCACAGAACATTTTATTTTTCACTTGAAATTTTTGTTTTGTGGTAATTTTTAGTAATATTTTATTTTTAATCTAATTCACTATCATTTGTTGTAACAAGCAGAGAAGAAAATAAGACATGTCTTCCAATTCATTGCACTTTTTTCCATGGTAGAGGTATCTGCATTGGTACTCTGAGGTATATGGGTTTGAAAAAAGTCGTATTTTTTCATCTCTAAAAATAATGGTACTTATTAAGTTACTTTTACATTAATATCTATGTTTGTGTGCAGTCTATACATTTAATTAAATCTGTGAATCCCATGACTACAAATGCTTAGTGGGAATCATATTTTTTCATTATAACTCATACCATCAATTATTCATGCTAAATGAAGCCGTCTCACATGAATTTAATATAAAAAGTTGTTCTATTATTTCAAGATCCTGGAATTAAATATATATATATGGAGGTTTATAAGGTATTTCTGCTGTAGAAGAAACATCCGAATGTTGAACCGGTTTCAGTTGGAATCCAGAGGATAGAAAAGGTGAGAGGTGCTCCAAATGCAGGATTATTAGAGAGCATCAAACATCTTCTCACGTTAGCTGAAATTCACATAAATCTGAGAAAACAAACGAAAGTTGAGGGTTCTTTTTTTATCAGATGGAACTGCTGCCTGCTTTAAGGAAGGTGTGGTAATTTTCAAACTGAAACCAGGAGTGAGTGTAGAACAGAAAGCAATCTGGAGAATCTACAATAACACAGTTGTAGTCATACAGTACGCAAGATTTTATTATTTCATGATATAGGAATCACGCAAAACCAAAAACACATTGAATTCCGCATTAGACCACTCACAAAAGGTCGTTTTAAAGATATACACGTTTTTAGCTGGACTTTTAAGGAAGTGGTTCGCGTTGCCGGCATTAAGTCGGGCTCGTTTCCAGTGAGAGTTGGACTCCTCCAAGGTTTCCCTGTGTCACCGATTCTTTTCATGACTTTTATGGACAGGATTTCTAGGCGCAGCCAAGGTATTGCGGGGATCCATTTCGGTGGCCTCAGGATCAGGTCTCTGCTTTTCGCAGATGATCTACAGATTTAGCTGGAGCGATTCGCAGCCGACTGTGAAGCAGCCGGGATGGGAATCAGCACCCTTCAAATCCGGAACCGTGGTCTTGAGCTGGTTATGGGTAGTTTGCCTCCGCTGGGTCCAGGATTAGGGTAATTCCTCAAGTGGAGGGGTTCAAGTTTCTGGGGGTCTTGTTCACGAATTAGAGAAAAATAAAGCGGGAGATCGATAGTCGGATTGTTTGCAGTTATCTCAGTTCTATACCGATCTGTGGTGAGGAAAGAGCGGAGCTTAAAGGGGAATTATGTTTTTTTTTCAACCTGGACCTTATTTTTTAGCTACTTTTATGCTTTATTACTCATTCTGAGAAGTTTGGAGCCAGTCTGAGCCGTTCAGCAGTATTTATATCCACTTCCTCTATCAGCGGACATTCGTAGAACAGTGTTTGTGTCGGGACAAATTCCGCTTGTAATAAAGTTTTACCTTCCCAAAACGTAGCAATTTTTGACTTGGACTTATGAACGCCTCCGTAGTGCGTCTTGATTCTCTTCCGGGCCGATTTGGACGTAATTCGGATCAATTTTCCTTTAACAGTCCTGCTCCAGCATAAATGTGTATTGTGTCCGAATCAGTCAAGAAGAGAATCGAGAAGCACTTCTGAGGCGTTCGTAAGTCCGCGGGGAGTATAAACGTGGTAAAATCACTGCGTTTTATTATTGTATATTATTATACAATAATGTTGTAAATAAATTATTTCAATTTTACCATGAATGCCTAATGTGATACATTACACAAGAATAATGTAAACTGCATCACTTATATGTCTTTTGAAATAAGATTTAGTGTACAAAATTTATAAAACCAATACTAATAGATTTGTCTAAAAATATGGCTCTGTACTGTAAGGAAAGGGGAAAAAAATCCTAAAATTGAAAATCAAATCAAATCGACACACCTAATATTTACATTATTAGGAGTGTCACAATCTCGTTTTTTAATTTTTATCGAAATCTATCTAAATTATGTCACGACCTGATGCATCGAAATCCAAAAGAGGATCGTGACCACCTCCCCCCATGTTTACATACTGTAGCGTCACTAGCGTCCCACTCGGACTTCACAGCAACAGTTAGCAGGCTAACCGTCTATTTACTCAGATTTCCTCATCGCTAGGAACCACACATTGCATTTTCTCTAACAAGTAACGCTTACCAGTTGTCTTACAACTCACAACACCAGCTGGTAACAATTATTAACTGCTGTATCACAATAACGATGTCCTCCGTGAACATAGCACATTAGCTAACGCCAGCCAGTAGCTATTAGCTAAGCTACAGTTAAACCGTGGCGAGTGCCATTTATTTATTTATTTCAGCAGTGTCAAACTATTTTCCATTCCGGGCCACAAAAGCGTCGTTTTTTGGCAGAAGGTATTGATAAAACTATAACAAATTGTTAAAATCACCCTCCACATTCCAAAACTACGTCTTAAAATTAAATAATCCTGAACAATTTAACATCATGATGTGATCAAAGACTTTTTAAACACTGATTTTATTTTACTAATAAAATTGTATTGCACAAAAATAGAAACTTTCTAGAGTTTAGAGGGCCACAAAAATGACCATGGAGGGCCGGATTTGGCCCCCGGGCCTTGTGTTTGCCCTTAAACTTAATCTGTAAATAAATTATTTCAATTTAATCATTCATACCAGATGTGATACATTACACAAGAATAATGGAAATTGCATCACTTAGATGTGCCAAATAGTTATCGGCACAAAGCTGTTTAAAATGACAGACCGTGGAGGCAGTGTTGCCAACTCCTCAGTAAGGAAAGTAGCTATTGGCTGTCCCAAAAGTTGCTAGAAGTCGCTAAATGACGTCATCGCCTAATTTGCATAATTGGCAATATGCAAATAACTGTAACGGACGCTGTAGGAGAGAGGAATAACGTCGTGGGAGAGACAAAAGTGAGTAAAAAACACCCTAAATATGTTTAGAACTACAAATGTACAAAAATATTTCAACATTAACAACATTTAATGATTTTAATGCTTTGTCTAGATCCACATTACACACATCAGTTTTGTCCTGTATTGTTAAATGTTATAACAGCAAATTTAATCAAAAGCTTGTTATGTAGGGTGAAATTGCTAGCTCTACAACCAACCCTCCTCCTTTATCCGGGCTTGGGACCGGCAAAGTGACCCAAAAGACACACTCTGGCAGAGTTACTTAGGTTGTTTTTTTTAAGTTTTTTTTTTTAATTTATTTTTTTTTTTCATATTTTTTTTCATTTTTTTTTGAGGGGTGGTTTGTTTAGTTTTCGTTTATAACTTAATACTTTAAAGGCTGGTTGAAGCCGTTTATTGGTGACAAAACAAGTCACGGTAAACCACGAACATAATTTGCAACAACAATAACATGTTTAACATTTTTTCGTATAACTTGACAACATTAACAATCTAAATTGACCAAAAAGAGACAACAGAAAAAAACTGTCAGTGGCAAAGAAAATGATAACTAGTTTGGTCCTAATTCAGGTTCATTGTTTTTTACAGGTTCCTCGGCCTCCACACAGACACACACACATACGCTGTGCTGGCTCACAGAAAGAGAAGGTCATCATAATTTTGGTCAAGGCTTTCTATGGCAGGTTCAGCAACTGAGGGAGCTGACTTAAATGAGTAGCTGATGTGCCAAAAAGCTGCAAAACATTATCAGGCAGCTTGTGCTCATAGCAAGCCTCACCACACAGTTTCAGACCATATCGGACATACAGGATGGAGTTCAGGGTTTGCAAGGACATCCGATTTCTAAGTTTGCTTTTTACCACACTCATCTGACTGAATACTCTCTCAACTTCAGCATTTGAGTGTGGCAAGGACAACACAGACACAGCAGCCATTGCAAGTTCCTGAAATGGGTTGATATCAGCTGCATCCCTGAACTTCCAAATCTCACTCCAGAAGCCCACTGTGTTATTCGTTTCCTTCCACCTACTAAGCTGGATGGCACGCCATTGCTGGACAATCTTGTCTATGTCTGCAGGAGAATAACCAAGGAGCTTGGCTATTTTGGCTATTTCTGCAGGGCTCTTGTTGTGCTTTAGAGTTTCTACCACATTGAAAACTGACATGTACTGCAATGTTTCAATGTTGTCCGGGAGTCTCACCCTCAACTCATTAGTGAGGGAGATGGTGAAGGCTACACACCGCTTTCGGACATTGTTCTCCTCTTCAGGCGCAAGGTGGAGCTCAGCTGCCTTTGACTCAAACAGGTAACCAAGGTACGGTTTGGGACTGATGTATCCATCAATTGGCCCTTTGAGTGCATCAACATTAGCCAGTGGATTCAGCACCCTGCTACTCACAGACTTGATCAGGCTAACCAAGCTGTCAAGAAGTTTAAGAGGATCAACCTGCTCTCCCTCAAAAGCTTTGATGGCCAACTGTACCTCACCCAGCACTGACTTCAAAAAAGTCAGATACAAAATGTTTTGAGGATCACTGTACATGGAGTATAAAACATCAGCCATGTAGCAGTGTTCACTGGACTTGGTGACTGCGAAATGCAGTTTAAGTTCCTCCCACTGGTCCAAAATGCGTGAAACCGCTGGTTCAATGGAGAGCCAACGTGTGGCACACACCTTAGTGATCTGTAAGGGTTTCTCCCCACAGTTGATGGTCTCATATATGGCCTTGTAGGCCTCCCTGCGCTTTGGAGACACTGAAAACCAGTTATAAGTCTCCCTTACCAAGTACTCCACACTACGGGGGATTGTGTCATTGGAAGCATGACTTACAGCAAGCTGCAGAGAGTGACACACACAGCGAATAAGGACAAGATCTTTGAGGCCATACTCCTCCTTCAGCACTTTATGAACCCCATTGTTAATCCCTGTCATAACAGAGGCGTTGTCAGTCCCTATCCCCAGGAGTTTCTCTTTTTTAAGACTACACTTCTCCAGAAAAGCCACAACAGCACGGGCTATAGATCTGGCATCTCCTCCCTCTAGCTCAACAAGCCCCAGAAATGTTGAGACAATTGTCTGCTTGGTGTCACTAAAGTACCTTATCACAACCCCCAGGTACTTAGAGACACTAACATCTGTGGACTCATCGAGGAGGAGGCTGAAACGCTGGTCACCCACATCTGTGACCAACTTTTTCAGAAAGTATGGTGCTAGAAGACCATTAATCATCTCTGTGCACTTTGTCCTGTGCATTTTGAAATGAGTCGCAGCAGTGGAGTCTGAAAAAGCAATTTTACATGCTTCCCCAATATGGTCAAATGCCAGCAAGGAACAGTGTTCAGCAATAGCTAATGCCATGGTGGCTTCAGCCTTTTTTGCAGAGTCTGTTTTTTTAATAATTAATGGCAGCTTGCTCTGGGTGGAGCTGTTATAAGGCTTTGCCTTTTGAGTATGTTTTTGTGTTGCCGTGTGTTTTTTAATATCACAAAGTTTGGCGTAGAAATCGGCCTTACAGTACATGCAGTATGCCCGTGTATTGTCACCAATAAACGGCTTCAACCAGCCTTTAAATTCAGGATTTGATTCCCACTCCTTTCTGTACTTTTGACTGAAGAGTTTAAACTGAGGCATGCTGAGCTAGCTAGCAAGATCTTATGTCACAGAGAGGTAGGCTACACACACAGTGGACGAGTTGAATAAGTGACTGACCTGCTGAGGGAGGGGCTCACGTTGAGGACAGTAACTGCAGAACAATACGTGCTTCACGCCAGAGTCTCCAAAACACCAGATAAGTCTCCAAAACACCAGATAAGTCTCCAATAACACCAGAAAAAGTCGCTAGATTTGTCGCTAGTCGCTTTTTTGAAAAAAAGTCGCTATAGGGGTCTGAAAAGTCGCTAAATCTAGCGACAAAGTCGCTAAGTTGGCAACACTGCGTGGAGCAACAAGAACCATCAAAGCGAGATGTGAGCGAAATACTTTTCCTCACAAAAACTGTGACAAAAACTAATTAATAACTTACAAAATCCGATGTTTTGTGACCAATAGAGTTAAAATCAGCATATGTTTTGCCAACCCTAAACAAAGTAGTGAATGAAACATTGTGACAAACTGGAAAATAAGCAGAACTGCATCAAAAACTGAAAAGTGTGCTTGGCCCAGTTAATAAGACAGCTTTATCTTAGAGTTTGGAAAAAAGGTTTGGTGTATTAATAAAGACCAGTAGTAGGTTAATCAGTTCTGAAAAAACACAAACTAAAGGCAAAATAACGCAAAGTTTGGCCCATTTTCATTGATTAAATCTTAATCCAGAGGTTTAATTTCACCATTACGTGTTTTAATGACTTTTAACTCTGAAACAGCTTCCTGAAGAAAAGCTGAATTTATCGCCACTTGCTGTTATTTATTTATTTTCAGATTGATACACGACTACCTGAGCGTGGCGCCTTTCGCCGACTACCTCGACAGCATGTACTTCAACAGGTTCCTGCAGTGGAAGTGGCTGGAGAGGTAAGAGTTTCTGTTTTTCCGTCTCAAAACGCGGTACCAGTAGCAACACGCTCAGATGAAAGTTGCCCCACAGCTTCCTGTTCTCCTTTCGGCTTACAGCAACACCACCATGACATTTCAAAAGACAAGTTGGAAATTGCCTAATGGAAAAACATTCATTTTTCTGTTGAGCTTCGGCAGCAAAAGTAATGGGATCCGTCAGGTTGTACTAGTGCTGAATTAGATTTGGAAAGTTTAAAAAATAATTATACAAGGCACTTGAAATAATCCTATTAAATCTGATTTATACTTTAAAATATCAAGTATATGAAGTTTTAAACTGATTCTTTTAGAAAGCTCTAAAGAAATGTTGAATTAGGTTGTTATACTTTCCAGATAAGGGAAACGGATTATGGATACTGATGGGAATTGCGTTCTTTTAGGAGAACCAGGTCTTTGGGCTCGGCTTACATGAAGAACCGACTCTTTCAGGTCCCAAGCCGCTCTTTACATTTTCTTCATGCTTCTGAATTTAATTTATGATTTTTAAAAAATGTAAAATTATTTGAGAAATAATCTTGATTCACCGGAACAGTGCTTCAAAATAAATAAATGTTAACGTACAAAAACAAACTCAGCAACACACTTAAGATAATGAAGATATCTGCAGTCTGCTCGACATATTTTAACTTTGTATACTCTACACTTTGCCTTTGAGTTATCAATATATTTGATTTGCATTCCTGCAGTAACTCGTCTTCTACCCTTTCCATCACGTTTCGTCTGTAGTATTTTTTTCCTGAGCCAGATTCTACATCATCTACGTTGCATTTATAGGCGTAAAGTGTAAAGGGCAGCGATGAGATTGGCTGATTTACAAACTGAATTACCAGATTTACCCAATAAAGTAACAAGCAGCATTGGGAGTATCTGTGTTTAAGTATACGCCGTTACTTTTTAGGTTACAGAGTATTCTAATTATTTTTCCTGTTGTTGCAACGCCATTGCTTGCTGGGTGCTCTCGCTGTCCCACTGCATGCTGTAAAAACCGCGGTGAAGTCAGTTATAAGTTGGATACATATTCGATGGACATTCGTCTCTTTCAAGCGGAGACTCCCTCCGACGTCTCACCGAGAACTGGGCCGATAGAGCTGGTACATCACCGCCGAAGGCTCGCTCCTAAAGGCGGCGGTTTTGGTCAGCGCTTGGGTTTCGACAAATCTCCATTCATCTCACAAAATACTTGCAAGATCTACGAACAAAGTATCCCCAAAATACTGATAAGCTATTGCTCGACACCCAAGGAACATGACACACAATTTATTTTTCATTTTTTTACATATGTAATGAGGATGCTGCCGGGAAAGTAGAACACATCAGCCAAGTTCTTAAGTCTTTCCACTGGCTTGCTGTAGTTCAGAGAATAGACTTCTAAATACTCCTAATAGTTTATAAATCACTGAATGGTTTAGCACCAAAGGTCAGCTTTCTATCACCTGAAGAGCATTTTTAGGATTGAAGGACTAATGTCACAGAAGGACCTTGAAAAACTGATCCATGCATTCATCTTTAGTTGGATTGATTACTGCAACAGCATCCTCACAGGTCTGGCTAAAAAGTAAATCAGAACGCTGCTGCTCGTGTTCTCACTAGAACCAGGAAAGTAGAACACATCACCCCAGTTCTAAAGTCCTTCCACTGGCTCCCTGTAGCTCAGAGAATAGACTTCTAAATAATTCTACTAGTTTATAAATTACTGAAGTACGTTGGAGATTGGTTGTCGCTACACCAAGCCAGCAGACCAATGAGGTCCTCCAACTCTAGCTTACTAAACATCCCTAGAATTAGAACGAAACAGGGAGAAGCAGCTTTCAGCCTCTTATGCTCCACAAATTTGGAATAAACTTCCAGACGACTGCAGAGCTGCTGAATCGTTCTTTTAAATAAATCGCTCTTTTAAATAAAAAATGAATACTCTAATGTTTACAGCCTTTGAGTTATGTTCTCATATATTTTTTTTACTTAAAGTAGAACTGGCATGAAATTCCCCGCAACGTTTGGGCCCTTTTTAGCCACACTCTAAGTACCTTAATACTATATCAAAGGATCGCTTGCCGTAATTCAGCCTTGTTGTAGAATTGCAGGTGTGACGAGGTAGCCCTTCTGTTAGCATTAGCACAGAACGACCGGGTTTCGGAGGGCGGGGCCTAGGCTATGCGCTTCTGTGGTCAATGAGTCTCTAACGATATTTCGAATGTTCAACTATAATATATAATCTTTTTGTCCCCGAAATAAAAGCATGCTAGCACAAATGCTACATAAACAAACTGGGGTATTAGCTGTGAAGCTAATTCTGAATGTTAGCTATGAAGCTAATTGTAAAGCGAACAACTCAAACAATGACACAATGTGTACTAACAGCTGAAGGACATTATTGAGGAAATATGCTTACTTGTACAGGGATATTTGCTGGTTCACGGAGAGTTGGTATTAATCCTGGTAGAAGTTTAAGACGATCTGCGAATCCACTGCTTTATTGTCCCAAGTTGGAAAAACAGTCGTCCTAGAAATATTTGCCACAAACTACCACACGCTTCGGCAGTCGGTCGGCCACATTCCCTGCATACATAAAATCTGTCCACAAGCTTTCCACTAACTCAGAAGTGTGGAGGACAAAAAGATTTATGTTCTCTTTTGTACACCCAGGTACAGAGCAGTTTGGATGCGGTCTGGACTCCATGCCGTTGGTTTGTTGTTTGCCTGTTACCGTAGCTCTCTGCGCCGCGGAGGGAGGGGGTAATTGGCTGGAACCCAACACGTAATATGACAAAACGTGTCGTCATATGCCGAACTGCCAAACAGCCCGTTTCTGAGTGCTAATTTCACGATGTAGGCAGACATACCCCGGGACAAAGGAAAGACTGATGGGTCATTTTAACCCCTTAGGGGCCGTAGGCAGGCTGGGGGAACTAAAAGATATGATCAAAAACCTCAAAAATGCTAATTTCATGTCAGGTCCACTTTAAAGTTTCTTTTTATCCTTGTCCTAAATGACTGTTTTTAATCAAATGCTAAATGTTTTCTTTGATTGATTCTCATGTGTTATACTTAGTTGCTGTTTATAATTTCCATACTTTCACGCTGTTTTTTCATGTAAAGCCACTTGAATTACCTTGTGCTGAAAGTGTGCTGTAAAATATGTAATCTTTCCTTCAGTAGCTTCCAGTTCATGTGACCAAGCGACACCAAATCAATTGTGATAGTTCTCAGTTTACAGTACAATATTACAGATGCAGAGATTTGCACAACTTAATGGACAGATTTTCTTGTTTTATGTTCTTATTTAACTCAGAGCGATTCGCCATAACATGTCAGCTACAGGTAATATTCCTCCCTACCACTCTGAGTTAAATGAGCAGGAACATAAGTAAAAAATAATAACATTACTCTCAGAAAGAACGTACCAAAGAGTTTTAATGGACAGATTTTCCATTGTTTCTTTTTATCCACATTTGTCTTAGTTTTGCACTTTACTGAAAAGTGTGTGATTATGTATTTCCAATGTTTACTTTTCATATATTTTTATATTCCAGCGTACAGCTTCAATCTCATTGAGTCAAGTTAAAATACAAAACATTTTAATTATCACTCAGTTATAAAAAATATTTAACGTTATAGATATTATGGAACGTAATTGCGTTATTGAACATAGAAATAACATCGCAGTTACTTTCCTGAGTAACTAATTACTTTTACAGTGAGGTAACTGAGTTACTAAATCAATTACTTTTGGAAAAAGTAAATTGTAACTATAACTAATTACTTTTTTAATGTAAGACCACCATTTAAGATTTTTAATTTCTACAATACACACCACAACACAAATGATGGATTGCAGAAGGAGACTTTCTTTTATAATGGCATAATTCTGTTAAATTAAAAGAATTGGAAAATGATCCATGGCGCAAAACTAGTTATTCATCTTTTAATCAGATTTTTTAAAAATTTGTTTTCATTTTAAATTAATTGCATAAAGAACCACCACAAAAGCAGACATAGAAGCAAACAAACATAGCTGAAAATAACACGTTTTCTAAGAAAGAGTGACCCAAACCCTATTCTGTCTGCTGAGAAAAAAAAAGAAATAGATTTTTTTTAGCCCCTCTGAAATATTTGAAAAATGTTTGAAAATTATTTCTTTTAACAAAGCAAACCTTAAGGGCCCTGGGTTTTGAATATACAATCATGTAAAAATCCCTTTTCCACAGGATAAAAAAAACAACAACCCATTTTTCAACATTTCTGTGGCCCATCGGCACTTTTAACTAGATGATTTTGACCGCTGTAGCAAAAAGTCGGGACATTTCTGTTTTAGTTGGATGAACCAGGACAACGTCCAAAGGGAAGCTGGTAAAAGAAAGCTCGTTTTCGCAATTTATGTCTTCGGCCTTCTTTTCGGTCATGATCCAAATCTCACCTCCAGCGGTGAGGGTTGGTTTCCTAACCTTCTTTGTGTGGTAAACCCTAGAAATATAAAACACAGAGACAGTCTTTAATCGTGCCATTCTAATGGGGTTTCCAACTGAGCAGCATTTATTGTTTTTTGAGAGTAAGAATATAGGAGACTTTTAAATAAAAAATAAAAATAAAGACACAGGGTGAAAACAGGCAACTCCAGACATCCCGTAACCCCTCCTGGTTAATGGGAAGCTCCGGGATTTTACCGTAATGTCAACAATCCAGGAATACTGGATCCGCATTGCGCCTGACCTCATTGTTGTGTCGATTTTAATCGTTTCACTGAGCGTCTCCTGCAAGATAAAACATGTTTCTGCACTGAAGCTGAACGCTGAAGGCCTCAAAAAGCTTTAATGCGGCGGTTTAACCACGTAAACCTGCACAGATACTAGGATTTAAAAAAACACTTGTTACCAACAAGAGGCAGCTTCCAGAAGAGAAGCATGTTTAAACAGTGAACGACTGATGGTGTCAATGAGTGTGAACCCCAAGAGTCCTGTTTACTCATCTGCTTGAGCGATCAAACTGGCCCAGAGGGGCGGGAGAAACGGGAGGAATTGTCTCAGGGGGAACCGGATCAGGCTTCAAACAGAGCATGACATTTAAATTTCAACAGCGAGAGAGTTGGTGTTGCTACCTGCTGGTCCTTTCGGGTGTTTGGCAATCTTTCAAACTGGTTTTGTTCAACTGCTCTCGATGAGTTTTTTTTGACTCCAGAACGTGAACATTTTCAGAGGAATGTTTAACCTAATACCACAGACCTAAACTTAAGGTTTGAACCAAGGTTAGGTCCACACATAACAGGGAAAAAACTACTTAGATCTCTGAAATATCCCCCAAAATATCAAAGTTTAACAGGCAGAAGTTTCTGATAGTAATTTTTGTATCTCTCTTTGACATTTGGGTCACTTTGACATCTCCCTTAACATTTAAAAGTTAGTTAATAAGTTAGTTGATATTTTTTCCAGGAAATATCAATGCAAAAAAAATATTTTCAAAAAATATATAAAGTTGTGTAAATTTTGCCATTTTAAAGAATGAAATATATTTTGCGGATAATATCAGAAAATACATTTTAGGCAAGAGAGAAAAAAAATTCTGATTGTAAAAAAAATAAATATTTTTTGGCTTCTGTTCTGCCTTTTTAGAAGAAACAAGAAATGAAAGCTTAAGCAGTTCATAAAATGTGTAACCAATTGTTTTTAAAAAAAAGTCAAAACTCAAATTACAGCTCAAGAGAAGATCTGCATGGAAGAATGGACCAAAATACCAGCTACAGTATGGAGTACCGGAACTGACATAATTAAAAATAAAAGCGGAAATATATATGTTGTATTTTTATTGCTCCTTATTTGTGCGTTTTTTACATTCCTTCATCTCCACTTTTTACTTTACCAGCTCCTCAACTATTGATCAATAAAAAGGAAGGAGCAGGATCCATGTGAAGATAGAGTGTAAGATAGAGTGTGCATGCCTGTGCTTTTCGTCCGGAGAAGGCCTTGCTGTAGACATGGATAATGAAGCTGACCCGTTAGTTCTCCAGATTTGAAGGAAATGTCTTGCTGCTGGCATGCACAGTCAGTCTGCACATGGATCCTGCTCCTTCCTGTTTATTGTCCAATAGTTGAGGAGTTGGACCAAGAAGGTATTTTGCATAATGAGGCAGAAAAGCATAAGGTAAAGTAAAAAGAAGAGAGGATGGAATGTAAAAACAACATTTTTTCACAAAAACGCTCAAATAAGGGAAAAGAATAATTAATATTCACATTTCTTAACACAAAATGCACAAATAAGGGAAGGCAAAAAACAAAATCTATAAATTTCTTCGCAATAAATTCATGACTAAGGGAAAAGAATAACTAAATATATAATTTTCTTCACAAAAAATGCACAAATAAGGGAAAAGAATAACTAAATATATAATTTTCTTCACGAAAAATGCACAAATAAGGTAAAAGAAGAACAAAATATAAAAATTTCTTCAGAATAAATGCACAAATAAGGGAAAAGAAAAACAAAATATACACGTTTCTTCACAATAAAGGCATGACTAAGGGAAAAGAAAAACAAAATATATACTTTTCTTCACAAAAAATGCACAAATAAGGGAAAAGAACAAAATATATACTTTTCTTCACAAAAAATGCACAAATAAGGGAAAAGAACAAAATATATACTTTTCTTCACAAAAAATGCACAAATAAGGGAAAAGAAGAACAAAACATAAAAATTTCTTCAGAATAAATGCACAAATAAGGGAAAAGAACAAAATATATACTTTTCTTCACAAAAAATGCACAAATAAGGGAAAAGAAGAACAAAACATAAAAATTTCTTCAGAATAAATGCACAAATAAGGGAAAAGAAAAACAAAACATATACTTTTCTTCACAAAAAATGTGCAAATAAGGGAAAAGAAAAACTAAATATATACATTTATTCACAGTAAATGCACAAATATTTCTGCTTTCATTTTTAATTATGTCAGTGTTGGTCCTTCACACAGTCTTCGCAAACCTGACCTTTCTCATTGCCTTCTAGGGTTACATTATAAGGTATTTGAGTGAACGTTTTTTATTGACCAAATACTTATTTATTTATGCACCATTGTGTAAATACAGTCAAAATCTACCTATGATAAAAATAACAGACCTCTGACATCGTTTTAAAGGGAACAACTGGCACAATCGGTGGCTGCCCATTACTTTTTTGACCCACTATATTAAGGTATATTTGGTGTTTGGACTATGAAGACAGGAAGTTTTCATGGACTTTAACTGTTTGTAGGTGGTTATAGTCCCTAACCCCAGCAAAATACCGTCAGACCGCTGTACTGTATTGTTTGTGTAATATAAATAATTGTCTGTCTCTGTCCAACAGGCAGCCGGTGACGAAGAACACATTCAGACAGTACAGAGTTTTAGGAAAAGGAGGTTTTGGGGAGGTGAGTACCTACAGAGTTCTACTAGATTTGGATCAGAAAGAACACTTTTACGACATGCTTCCTCCCTGCGTGTTGAATCATGCAGGAAAGGGATTCTAACTGACTTCCTGTTGCTGACAGAAAAAAACTTCTTTTTTTTTTTCATTCTTTACATTAAAGCATGAGTATGTTTTTGCATTTTAATTTAAAAGCAAAGTAGCCAAACATTAGTTTCTTGCTGCGCCCAAAACTTTGCCTTCAAATAGATAAAAGTTCAAGGAGATGCAGCAGCTCTAATTAAATCTTCTTATTAGCGTCTGAAAAGAGGAACTTTACGGCTGAGGTCTGGATCTCATTAGACTCCACTGAATGGCATCTCTGTATGACATGTTTACGCAATAAGCAGAGGCCTTTTTGATTGTATGATGGCCTCACGGTGATAACAGTTTAAATGTAAGAGAATTGGGTCATGAGATAATGAAAGACATGAAAAGGAGTAGAGGTCAGAGTTAGGCTTGTGTGTTGGCTTCTTGGCTGCAAATATTTAGGATTGCAGTGAATCATTGTCCTGTTTGACTACTCAGTTTGGGTCAAGCTAAAGCTGTTAAGCAGACGACAACAGTTGCTTCTTTATGGTCACAAGGCTTGGTATTTCTTCTCGGCATTGCGGTGCCCCAGAGCAGCAAACTGATCAAACCTCTGCTTTTAGGGATAACTTCACACACCAAATCCGTTAACTAATGCATTTAATGCTGCTTATCATATGTCCTGCCCTTTTTTCTCCATTCCTCAGGTGTGTGCATGCCAGGTACGAGCCACAGGGAAGATGTATGCCTGCAAAAAGCTGGAAAAGAAGAGGATAAAGAAGAGGAAAGGAGAGTCTATGGCACTCAACGAGAAGCAGATTCTGGAGAAAGTCAACAGCAGATTCGTTGTAAGCGTCTTTGAACAGTGTTATCTATGCAGTGAAATGCTTCCCCACAGAGGCAGAAAGGAGTTTTCACAGAACCAAACGTGTTGAAGGGTTTAGAACTAAAAAGATATTGAAAACACTTCCATAAAAACAAACACACAGCTATAAAATGTAGCTGAATACCTGGTTCTCATTGGCAGTTACAGTTGTAAATAATTTAACACCACAAAAAGCAATATTTTGATTAGATTAATTTTGTTTAAATGTACAAACGATTTGTAGCTATGGGGTGTCAACATTTTTTTTAATTAATATTTTAACTCTAGCGTCTTTTGTCCACTTTAGATTTTTTCTTAACTTCCATTTTTTTCTGCTCTGCTGTCAGTAGTCATCTATGAAATTAGATGTATGATTAGCATTTTTAATGAGTTATATGTACATTCTTGTAAATCTGAGTTATATAGTCTAATTAAGTGCCATAGTTTGTATAATTTTCTTTTCTGTTAGTTTATTTTCTCCTGTTTTTTCCCTGTTTTCCATTAGCCATCTGCAACTTGTAATTTTCTGTCTTTGTAACTGTAGCTTTCAGTTAGCCACCTAGACCAACATGATAGTTGGCTTAGTATTGTCGGTGGATTGCTTTGCCACCTCTTTAGCTATTTAGTTTCTATATTTTGTTACTCAGTTTGTGAAAGATGTTTTGTAATAATGTAGCCACACTGTAAAACATGTAAGACTTTAGCTGCCTTGTTAGCTATAGCCTTCAGTGTGGCGACTCCAAATTTATCTGCTTAAGCTACTTACTTATTTAAAGATGAAAGGATTGTCATGTGCTGCTTAGCTAAAACTTTAGTTGCAGTTTACAGGAAGATTTTATACGTTTATCTTCCCTTTATTCAAATAAATGTCGGCTATTTTATTTGCCATTAGCCATTCACAACTTTTAACTGTTGTAAGCTAACAAGGCAGTTAAGGTCATGGAGGTATTCTGAATTTGATGTTTGAACCTTGATTCTTTTTAATGACTTAATCAGTTGAATTAGCTGATGGGTAATTTAAAATTTGGTTGTTTCTTTTAATTTTTTAGTTTTTAAGCTTTGACTATAGCTGCATAGTTAGCCTTCAGTTAGCTTTTTTCAGCTAACTTTTTAAAGACGACTTAAGTATTTGCAGCGTGATAAGTAATTTTTAATACCCAAATAGTATAATTGAATGCTTGAGTACCTTTTTAGCTTTGTAGTTTTGTTTTGTTTTAGTTCAGTTTGTTAGTTTAGGTTTACTATTAGCCATTTGTAACTTGCACTTAGCAGTCTTAGCTTAGCTTTAGCTTTCAGCAACCTATAGCATTATAAGTTTGATTAGTGATTTATATGAGGATATAAGGATGTAAGACATAAAGATATAAGGATTTTTCCCTCCTGGTTAACACCATAATACTATTGTTTTAGGGTTCGTCTGCTTAGTTTTTTTTATTGTAGTTTATAATAAGTTGAAAGCTATGCTTTAGCTTTCCCATTGACCATAAACAACTTTAGCTGTGTTGTTAGCTAACAAAGCAGTTCAGGTATATTCTGAATTTGTTGGTTGAAAACTCATTCTTTTTAATGACTTAAGCAGATGAATTAGCTAATAGCTTATTTAAACTTGGTTGTTTCTTTTAATTTTTTTGTTTTTAAGCTTTGACTTTAGCTGCATAGTTAGCCTTCAGTTAGCTTTTTTCAGCTACCTTTTTAAAAACTACTTAAGTATTTGCAGCGTGATAAGTAATTTTTAATACCCAAATAGTGTAATTGAATGCTTGAGTACCTTTTTAGCTTTGTAGTTTTGTTTTGTTTTAGTTCAGTTTCTTAGTTTGTGTTATGCTTTAGGTTTACTATTAGCCATTTGTAACTTGCACTTAGCAGTCTTAGCTTAGCTTTAGCTTTCAGCAACCTATAGCATTATACGTTTGATTAGTGATTTATATGAGGATATAAGGATGTAAGACATAAAGATATAATGATTTTTCCCTCCTGGTTAACACCATAATAGTATTGTTTTAGGGTTCGTCTGCTTAGTTTTTTTATTGTAGTTTATTATAAGTTGAAAGCTATGCTTTAGCTTTCCCATTGACCATAAACAACTTTAGCTGTGTTGTTAGCTAACAAAGCAGCTCAGGTATATTCTGAATTTGTTGTTTGAAAACTCTATTCTTTTTAATGACTTAAGCAGATGAATTAGCTAATAGGTTATTTAAACTTGGTTGTTTCTTTTAATTTTTTTGTTTTTAAGCTTTGACTTTAGCTGCATAGTTAGCCTTCAGTTAGCTTTTTTCAGCTACCTTTTTAAAAACGACTTAAGTATTTGCAGCGTGATTAGTAATTTTTAATACCTAAATTGTATAATTAAATGCTTGAGTACCTTTTTAGCTTTGTAGTTTTGTTTTGTTTTACTTCGGTTTGTTAGTTTGTGTTATGCTTTAGCTTTACTGTTAGCCATTTGTAACCACAGTTAGCAGTCTTAGCTTAGCTTTAGCTTTCAGCCTAGCTTTTAACATCCTATAGCAATATACTTTTTATTACTGATTTATATGATGATATAAGGATGTAAGACAAAAAGATATAAGGATTTATCCTTCCTGTTTAACACCATAATACTATTGTTTTAGGGTTCATCCGTTTTGTTTTTTTATTGTAGTTTATTGTAAGTTGAAAGCTATGCTTTAGCTTTCCTATTAACCATAAACAACTTTAGCTGTGTTGATACTTGTTTTAGTATGTTTAGTTTTGTTTTATAACTCTTCTACAATGTTGGCTGTAAGATTATTTTATATTTATTTAATGTATGATCGTCATTAGCTGCTTGGTTAGCACCTGATTTATTTTGGTTTTTGCAATTGTATTTTTTTAAAGTTTCTGTAGTTTTTGACTTGCTATTTTATATGATTTGAAGATATTGAAGATGTAAAAATATGAAATCAACAGATGTGTGTCTGATGTTGTCTATGGCTAGAACAGGCCAACTCGTTTAGCACAACGCCCCCAGACAGCTATTCTGCATCTGTGGTTTGAGTCTCACAGTTAAAATGACCCAATTTAGATCAGATAAGAGAGTTTTAACATTAACCTAATCATTTTAGAGATCAGACTGTGAGTTGTGTAGATTAGCAGTGAGATCAGAGTCTCTACGTGAAGTAATATCTACATCTGAGTTGTTGTCTGTCCAGGTAAGTTTAGCGTACGCCTATGAAACGAAAGACGCCCTTTGTCTGGTGCTGACCCTGATGAACGGCGGAGACCTCAAGTTTCACATCTACCACATGGGAGAGGCAGGATTTGATGAGACCAGAGCTGTGTTTTATGCTGCAGAGATCTGCTGTGGTCTGGAGGACCTGCACAGAGAGCGGATCGTCTACAGGTAAGCTCCATTAACACACAAAACCACCACAAGCTTATTTACTCCTCCTCCTTTTTCTCACTATGTGGATGTGTTTTGTCACTCAGAGACCTAAAACCAGAAAACATCCTGCTAGATGACCACGGTGAGTCTCAGACATGATCAACAGATTCTCTTCTATACTGTAATTATAGACTAACAAAGAGCGACCTGTTATTCACAGAATATTTTGATATATTCTTAAAATTATGCAAAACATGATTTCAACATTTTCAGATAATTGTAATGTGGTAAGTTCACTAAAAAATGAAATGTTTTTTTTTTTTAGATAACTTTCTTTTTTTTCAAACATAATCTGCTTTAGTTTGAATTTATTTAATTAATTCTTCATTTTGATTCTAAGATCCAGTTCCAGTTACTTTGGGTTTTTTCACATCAAAAACAAAACATTCTGATTCACAGTACATTTTTTACCTGTTTGTTATTTGAACAAAAACTTAATAATTTAAAATCAAGAAAAGTATCTTTTCCTCCCTGGATTGCCCAGTTTTTAGCATAAACAAACTTGTTTCACTTTTAGCAACAAATAAGACTCTAATGTGAGTTTCTTAAAGTTGATTTTTCCAGGAATATTTAACTTGTGTATTCTTGATTCTGGATGGCTGGAAAACATAGTTTCTGGTGTTGAACACGAGGGGATGATCTGATTCTACCAGCTAGAAGTTACATCTGATATAAAGATATTTAAACAAAGTTTCTGTGTTGACTCCTAAAAACCAAGAAAAATCCCTCCCTTTGGACCAGTTAATATTATTAAGATAAGAGGCCTTTTCTTTAGGCAAGGCAATTTTATTTGTATAGCACACTTTCAACACTAGGCAATTCAATGTACACGCAGTCTTCTGTGGTTCTCTAATTTCTACATTAAGCATTGTATTGTAATAACTCTTCTTGTAAAGTGCCTTGAGATTATATCTGTTGTGAAACGGGGCTATATAAATAAACTGAATTGAATTGAATGTGCTTTACATGATTACAGAAATATGAAAATGAAAATATCAAAAAAATGTATAAATTAGACAATGGTATTTGACTAAAAAGAACAATTTAGGATAAAAACAGTTACTCATAAGCAAGTCTAAATAGGTAGGTTTTAATTTTAGATTTAAAAGAGTTCAGTGTCTCTGCAGCTTTGCATTCTCCTGGTAGTTTGTTCCAGATATGAGGAGCATGGTGCTAACCCATTCAATGATTTATAAACTAATAAAAGCATTTTAAAGTCTGTTCTCTGAGTTACAGGGAGCCAATGGAAGGACTTTAGAACTGGGGTGATGTGTTCTACTTTCCTGGTTCTAGTGAGAACACGAGCAGCATCGTTCTGGATCAGCTGCAGCTGTCTGATTGATTTTTTTAGGTAGACCTGTGAAGATACTGTTTCAGTAATCAAGGCGGCTAGAGATAAATGAATGGATGACTTTTTCTAGGTCTCCTTGTGTCATCAGCCCTTTAATCCTAGAAATGTTCCTCACATGATACAAAGCTGACCTTGTTATTGCCTTTATGTGACCCTGGAGGTTCTGGTCTGAGGCCATTATTACACCTAGATTTCTGGCCTGGTTGCTAGTTTCTAGCTGGATTAACTGAAGTTGTGTACAGATATTTAATCGATCTTTTTTGGGTCCAAAGATAAGTACTTCTATTTTGTTTTTGTTCAGTTGGAGGAAATTATGGGACATCCAGCTGTTAATTTGCTCAATGCATTTATTGAGGATTTGGATGGGTTCAACATCACCTGGTGACATTGAGATATAAAGCTGAGTGTCGTCAGCAAAGTTGTGGTAGTTGATATTATTTGTTGTTATAATCTGTCTTAGTGGGAGCATGTGGATGCTAAATAGGAGGGGGCCCAGGAAGGAGCCCTGGGGGACCCCACATGTGATTTCTTTCTTTTGTAATGAGAATTGGCTAATCGACACAAAGAAGTTCCTATTCTTAAGAAAGGATTTGAACCAGTCGAGTACTGTACCATAGAGTCTGATCCAGCTCTCTAGACGTTCCAGTAATATATCATGGTCAACGGTGTCAAACGCAGCACTGAGGTCCAATAGTACCAGTACTGTGGTTTTACCACGGTCAGTACATATCAAGCTAAGCTATTAATCAAAATTATACCACAGATACAGGCACAACTTACTCCAGTTAGAGAGCATAAAGATATAAATCAAATAATAAACCGGATCTTAATGGGAGAGACTTATTTTGCGAACACATGCTTAAGTCAATGTCTATACTCTTATTTGTTTCCTTACTCAGGTCATATCAGAATATCAGACCTTGGTCTGGCCATCCATGTTCCGGAGGGACAAACAATCAAGGGACGGGTGGGAACAGTAGGATACATGGGTGAGTATGTTCATTCACAAGGTGGCAGTTTTATTTTATTCTTCAAGTATGACACTTTTTTTTTTTTTTTTTTTTTTCTGTTGTTTATCTGACCGTGTTTGGATCATTGTCCTGCTCAAAGATCCAGTAATTACCCATTTTCAGTTTTCTTTCAAAGACTTCAGATTTTATCTGAAATGATTCCTGACGCCAGACACTCTAAAAAATTTCCCATTTATATTTCGTACTGGATTAGGAACAACACACATCTGCCGTATTTAAATGGCTACAACTCTTTTTTTTTGGTTTTTTTTTTGTTGCTATAATGAAGAGTGGCTTAGAAAAATGGGGTTCTGTGTCTCATCATATCCCTACCCCAGCTGAGCAGGAACCCTACAGTTAACCAAGTAAAAGTTCCTTGATGCTCTGATCACATTGTTAAATTCAAGTATAATTTGCTAAATTATAATTATTTTGGGGTTTTTTTTGTACAAATTCTACGTTTTTCAAATCTCTACCAGGTGTGAAAATAACCTAAGATGTTCCGAATGTAATATTTGCTAAAATCCAGACTCCTGATCCAGCCCTAAGTTTAAAACAAACAAACAAACAAAAAACAAATAAACATCTATTAATTCAATTCAGAAATAATTTATCCATCCCAGAAGACTTTTCTTATGCATTTTGGTCTGGTTATACAAACGAGGAGGGTTGCCCTTCTTGGTCCAACTCCTCTACTGTTGGGCGGAGAAGACGAGTGAATTTAGAAACAAGGACTGCATGTGTAAGGAAAAGAAAAAAACGAACAAAATATATATACTTATGCTTTTATTTTTTGTCAGTTTTGGTCCTCCGTGTCAGGGCAGGAGATTGGCCGCCTGAAGTAAGGCATTATCCGCCTCGAAACTCCTTCATTTAACAATGTTTTGTTATGAATAGTTGGTGAAATTCCCCGGTGAGTTTGGGACGTCTCTTAGGTGCTAAGGTGTTAGCATCTGGTGGTTTTACAGGCTTTTAATAAAAGCGTTTCTAGCTTACACTAATCAGATATTTCAATGAATTCACACAGTTTGGCAGCTGTAGTCTGTGAAGGTTGAGTAAAGGGAGCCTAATAATTCTTTATTACAGGCAGCAAATCTCCTGCCCCTTCTTGACTCCCATTATATGAATATATAGCTGATTGCGACTTGATAAAAACGTATGCCAAATGGCTCCAAATGGGGCTGGGTATTAATTCAAATTTCATGAATCAATTCGATCTGATTCGATCCGATTCAATCTGACCCCATTCGATATTGATATGGGTCAATGCTATATTTTTTTTGAGCTGTTATCTAAGTATATGCCTATAATTCAACATGCCTCATCACTAGGTAAGTAAGAGTTCACTGGGGGAAACTGTATTTACCCTTTCAGACACAAGACTTAAAATGGCCGTCTGGATTTTACCTTCCTATTTTTTGTTGTAAAAAGGGCAAACTATTCCAAAAAATAAAATCGATTTTTGAAATTGTGAATCAATCCGATTTGATTTATCTAAGGATCGATTGAGAATAAATTTTATTTATTTTTTTCCAACATGGCCCTACAGTAGCTGTAAGTGGCTCCAAACTTGTCTTGGTGAATAAATAAATGTAATATTTGCTAAAAATATGGTCCAGGTAAAAAAAACACTAATTTTCCCTTTAATGTACAGTAAAATTAAGGTTCTGACCCGTTTTTCAGCTTTATTGCGCTACCCTGGCTTTAAAAGTGTCCTGTCTCGTTTCGTGCAGCCCCGGAAGTGGTGATGAACGAGCGGTACACCTTCAGCCCCGACTGGTGGGCGCTGGGCTGCCTACTGTACGAGATGATCGAGGGCCAGTCGCCGTTTCAGCAGAGGAAGAAGAAGATCAAGAGGGAGGAGGTGGAGCGGCTGGTTAGGGAGGTGCAGGAGGAATACTCCAACAAGTTCTCAGAAGATGCAAAGTCCATCTGTAAAATGGTGGGTTTCCATTTTCAAATTTGTCAATGTGAATTAAGTTAGCAAGCTTAATTTTTAACCGGAATGTCAGACAAGTTAGGCTAATGACATGACACCAGTCATTTTAATGCTGTTTTATCTATTTACCAACAAATCCACCACTGCTCCCTGGCTTGCTTGCTCGTCATGAAGACCTCATTGGTGTAGACACTTGTCAATCAAACATGTCTGACCAGAGGGGAAAGCACCCACCCACTGCTGGATGTTTGTGTCAAAGTAATTCAATCGAAAAAAAGGACTTTATCGGTTCATTCAAAAGAAAAGGGAAAAAAGGAATTCAAATTGAAAATAAATATATTTTGAATCAAGTGTTTCTGCATTCAAAACTTTTTTATTATGATTGAAAATGGTTTTCTTTTTTGAAGTGATTTTTTTTTTAATAATTGAAAATATTTTTTGTTTGAAGTGACTTCTTTTTTGATTGGACACAAAAGTCCTACCCATAATATAGCCCAAATGCAAAAAAAGATTACTTTCGTCAAAGAAAACATTTTCAATCAAAAAAGGGTTCGAATTGTTGAGTCTCAAATATTGTTTTTGCTTTCAAAAACTTTTTTCTATGATTGAAAAAAAAACATTTTTTTTTGGTTGAAGTAATTATTTTTATTAAAAATATTTTTTTTTGTTAGAAGCAACCTGGACACAAATGCCCTACCCATAATATGGCCCAAACACAAAACATTACTTCATTTAAAAAAGTTGCTTCAAACAAATAAGCTTCACTTCAATCAAAAAATATTTTCAATCAAAGAAAAACTTTTTTCAGATGCATTTTTTTGAGTCTCAACAATATTTTCAAACACTTTTTTTTTGATTGAAAATTGTTTTTATGGATTCAAGTGAAGCTTTTTTTTAATTTAAATATATTTTCAGATTGAATAAACTTTTTTTTTGATTGAATAATAAAGACACAAATCTACCTCCATATCACTGCACTTCTGACCTACTTTAATCCAACCTGTTCCTCATCTCTATTTCACTATGTGACTCCTTTTCGAGATTCCCGTTACTCATTCCTTTAATAAAAATGTTTGTAAAGCCAGCAGGCTGTCGTGTCATGTTCACTTTTTTAACTCCTCAGCTGCTGGCTAAAGATCCCACAGAGAGGCTGGGCTCCCTGGGCGGCGGGGCAGCAGAGGTCAAAGGTCACCCCATCTTCCGACCCATCAACTTCAAACGTCTGGAGGCTGGCATGCTGCAGGCACCCTTCATCCCTGATGTAAGTCCATCAGAATCACAGCAGATATTAGACTAAAGGCCACTTTGTTGTTTGTTTGCCAGTGTTGATCAGTGGTCGATGATTTTAAACGTTTTTCTTTAGACTTTGACTATTCCGTTTCTGTTGAGCATCTTTCTCTTTCCGTTTTACTGGATGATACATTAATAATTAGTGCCACTAACTAACGTAATGGAAAAGTAAAAGATGTCATTGTATGTCTAAATATGACCGTCAGAAGCTAAATTGCAAAAAACCATAAATGTATTATGTGGTACATTTTAGTTGCAAATATTGGAAATTTTTTGTGAATAGAAAAGTAGGATTACTGCTTTCCTCTACCAAAAAACCTTTGAGACACAATAACCTTATTTTCTCCTGGTTTTGGAAATATTTTCAAGATTTTGATATGGTAAAGACAAATTTTCCTCGACATTTAACCGCAAAGAGGAGTTCAACTTCAAACTCGGATGACCATAAATGTATACTTCCCATCTCTCCTTGAGGAATATTACATTTTTCCCAGTACATAAGGGATGTTTATCCCCTCCAGGGACTCTGGAGCCTCTTCCCAACTGTTCCCAGGAAACCTCTAGTCTGGTTTCCATGCTGATCACAGCTCTGCCTCGTCAAAGTATTCAAGACATTCGAATAAATACAGACGTTGGTAGATCCACAGTGCTCCTTCTATTGGACCTCAGTGTGGCGTTTGACACGGTTTGTTATAAAATACCACAGGAACGACTGGGTAGGACTCTATGCTACCATTCTTGGCTGGTTTGAGTCCTAACTGAAGGGGGATTTATTTGTTTCAGGAGGAACCTTTTCATCAAAACAAACAGAACATGTGGGGTTCCCCAAGGCTCCATCCTGGGACCTCCTTTATTTAATATCTACATGTTCACACTAGCTCAGATTATAAAAACTAATAATATTAATTACCATAACTATGCAGATGATACTCAGCTTTACATCACAGTGTAACCAGGTGACTACATATAGATCCTAGCACTAAGGCCATGTCCACACTTGTCCAGATAATGCCATAAACCAGTGGTGTCAAACTCATTTCCATTTTGGGCCACATCAAGTTGGCAAATGTCCTTAAAGGCGCCAGTTATGGTACAAAGTATTTATAAAACAAACCGTTAAATTCAGCCTCCGTATTCCAAAAGTACGTCTTAAAATTAAATAATACTAAACATATTTACATAAAAATGTGATTTACGAATTTTCAAATAAACAGTCATTTTATTTTACTGATAAAATTGTATTGGGGTGCACAAAAATAGCACATAAATGTTCAATTTTTAGAGTCCTATAGAGTTTAGAGGGCCACAGCCACATGGATTTGGCCCCCGGGCCTTGAGTTTGACACGTGTGCCTTAAACGTTGAATTATTTAGTCTACAACCCCCAATTGTCCACAATAACCCGGCGTTGTTTAAGGTCTGTGGCCGGATATTTATTAGCTGGGTAAGAGGGCCGTCTAATTCTTGATTCAACGGCTAAATGAGCTGGTCTGGACAGATTCCCCGGATAATGAAAGGAAGTGACGCCAATGAAATGCTGCCTTCCAGGTTGACGACAACAACGCGACACTACAGACGCAGACAACAGCTTTATAATTTTGTGTTACTTTGAGTAGCAAGTCGACCTCGTCGTCAGTCCACACCAACAACTCTCTCGCCTTCTGATCAGCCATTGTTCTCTTCGGTGGGACAAACAGATATGTACTGTGCTGTAGAGCTTCTTGTTTATATTTTGTAGGCGCCGGTAGTGACGTAGGTTATACGTATCAGTATTTGTTTTGGGATTTGCGCAATGATGGGACCTTAAGCGGCCCGTAAATGCTCGTGTTGACTGGATAACATTAGGCGTCTAACCATATAACCTTATCGTCTTAGTGTGGACGTAGCCTAAGTTAATGCATCGAGCAAATCAATTGATGGATGTCCAATAACTTCCTCCAGCTGAATCAAAACAAAACTATAACTATACACAGCTTCAGTTAATACAAATAGACACTACCGACCAGGCCAGAAATCTAGGTGTAAGAATGGACTCAGACCTGGATCTCCACGGTCACATATAAAGGCAATAACTAGGGCTGCATCTGAATACCCCTACTACACCTAATACGTAGTAGGCGAAAATAAGTAAGCGAGCGATGTAGTAGATCCAAATCTTTAGTATGGATTGGCATAGTAGGCATAAAGTCCCCGGATGTGTGGGAACTTTATGCACACAGTGAAAACCGCTGTATGCCATGCTATCCCACAATGCAGCAGAAGCCCAAAAATAGTAGAAGAAGAGTGACGTCGGCTATGCCGAGGACGGGACCACAGGTGACGTAACGTAAACATCCCGGTAAAATGCTAGAGCAGTACGTCCGATTTCATGCCTACTACCCGCTCGTTTGCTACGCAGTGTTTAATGGATCAACGGGTAAAAAGTAGCTACTAGTAGCATGTAGTACGTACTGTAGAATTCGGATGCAGGGTTTCTCAGCTTTCTATCATCTGAGGAAAATTTCTAGGATTAAAGGACTAATGTCACAGGGGGAAACTATGCATTTATCTTTAGTCGGATTGATTACTGAAACGCCGTCCTCACAGGTCCACCTAAAAAGTCACTCAGACAGCTGCAGCTGATCCAGAACGCTGCTGCTAGAACCAGGAAAGTAGAACACATCAGCCCAGTTCTAAAGTCCTTCCACTGGCTCCCTGTAGCTCAGAGAATAGATTTTAAAATACTCCTACTTGTTTATAAATCACTGAACGGTTTAGCACCAAAGTATGTTGGAGATCTGCTGTTATTATACCGACCCCCCCAAACCATTCAGGTCCTCCAACTCTAGTGTACTAATCATCCCTAGAGTCAGAATCGGGGATTGTTAGTAGCCTAGCTTCCTGCTTTGTTTGTGTCTCTACTACCAAATCATGTAAAGCACCTTGAATTACTTTGTTGTTGAAAGTGTGCTATATAAATAAAATTGCCTTGCCTTGCCTATTTCTCCTATATGGTTTTTGCACACTTGCAGATCTCGAGGTGCTTTTCTAATCTTGGCGATCGCCTTGATTTTGTTTGTTGTCCATCAACAAATTAAAAACATGTTTTTTTACTGAAATATTCTCCGTCTGTCTCAGTCATCATCACCGTCAGTTCTTTTCAGACGAGAATAGCTCAACAATACAACCAAAGGAGAAACTTTCATTCCAATGAGAAAATCTTTGAATAGAAAAAGGAGGTTGAGTTAAATAATCTGTTCAATCAGAGCTCCACTGAGGCTCGGGCAAGGTTAAAATGTAAAATGAGATCCGGTGTCATCCTGGAGCAGGTTTCCAGTTCTGCAGACGGATTTCTTTCGTCATTCACATTCACACAACCTCTGCTTTCAGTCCAGCTGTGTTAACGCCGCTGTTTCTGTCCCCTTTTGTGCTGTTAGCCCCAGGCCATCTACGCTAAAGACGTGCTGGACATCGAGCAGTTCTCTACTGTGAAAGGCGTGGAGCTGGACCCGAAAGACGAGTCGTTCTACTGCAAAGTTTCAACAGGCAGCGTCTCAATCCCCTGGCAGAACGAGGTCAGAACCGAATGAAGTTTATTTATTTATTTTTTTGACAACAAAAAAAATGGTAATGAACTGGTAATCCACTAAAGTCACAGCTTGTATCTTGTTGTTTTAAGTTATAATTAAATCAATATCTTCTTAATTTATATTTTTACCTTAGTTTTGGACTAAAATGAGCCTGTCCAAATGAGAAATACAAAGAAAAAAGGTGATGTGAGCAATCTGTGCCAGTAGGTGGCAATATGGATATAAACCTCAGTAGGGGATTATAGTCAGAGCGTGGATGTTTGGTTGGTATTAAAGCAGAAAGCGGCTCTCTTCTCTATAAAAAATTACCCATTTGGTTTTTACTCAGGATACAGGAAGAAAATCCCAGTCATGTTACCAGTTGTTGAGGCCAATTTAAACAAAAACAGGTGAAAAAGATCAAAAATTCTGCCAAGACACAAACATAAATGTGCATAAATAAAATCAACTTATCTAAAACATCTGTATGAGTTTGGATTAATACAGGCAACCTAAAAAACATTATATTAACAACCTTTATCTAAACTGCGTATGATAAATATTTGTGTTTGAACGACCTAGTCAAAGTCTTGAGTTATTTTGAAGCTCTCCTCCCAGTTTTCAACAAAAAACAAGTATAAATGAAGAGCAACCAATCAAAATCAACATATAACATGTTGTGACTTAGATCACAATTTCAGCCTTATTCAGTCCCGATTAAAAGTTTGAGCCACAACTGCAGCCAAATAAACCTACTATCAGTGAAGGGAAATGATGCATTCAATGGCGCTCTGTCGTAGTTCATTTTTTTCAAGTGATGCTAGATTTAATTTGAGCATTTCTGCCAAAAGCCCGACTAAAGCCGTGGTGGTTAAAACGGGGGAAAATATCAAATCTGGCAACCCTAGTCATTAGGGCTGCACAATTAATCGTATTTTGATCGTGATCACGATTTTGGTGGCCACAATTAAATGAACCTGATCGTGAACGATATTTACATTCAAAATGCGAGCTTCACTGCGTGCCTCTTCTTCATACACGGCCTCAACCAATAGTCTGCCAACCACCAGGGGGCAAACTCACGGCTAACGGTTCATTAAGCTGACCGAATAAACACCACCCACACGACACTCAGCACTCATAATGGCTGCACAGGTGAAAAGGAGTATTTGACCGATGTAGTAGATCCAAATCTCCATTATGGATCTGACTAGTAAGCAGAAAGTTCCCGAAAGTGTATTACCGCCACAGTAAGCAGCCGATAGCTACGCTATCCCACAATGCAACGGACGCCCCGAAATCATAGAAGAAGAAGGGCCTAGCTAAAAATGGCTACAGACGAACTGTAAACCATTGACACCGCCGCAGTTTCGGCAGATAAATGTAAATGTAGCGATGTTACTGATTACTGTAATTGTTTTTTGACTGATTAAACATTTAACCAGACAAAATAACGGCTAGAGGAGGCGGGACCACAGGCGAACGTAACGTAAACATCTGGGTCAACAGCAGTCATACGGGTCAAAGGACATGCAAAATGGTGGAGCAGTACGCCATCGTTTGCTATGTAGCATTTAATACATTAACCGGCGAGTAATAGTTGCTAAGTAGCATATAGTAAATACTAAGGATTTGGATGCAGGGAATGTCAAAGGCCTTTTCTGTATAAGCTGTAATTATTTCCCATAAATTGCACTTGAGATTGCACTCTGCAATAACATATTTAGCTTTTACTTTTAAATCGTGCAGCCCTACTAGTCATAGAGTCGCACCATTTATGCTTCTGGTGTCAAACTGTAAAATATGCAGGCAGACTGCAGTGACTGCTGGAGCAGCTGTAATTCTGCATCAATGAACGAAGCGGCATATTCATATGGCAACCTAAAATATTTTTGCAAAGGTTAGCGATGATCCAGGGTAGAAAAATTTCCTACATTGTTGTGTAAACTTTTGCTGGCGGGTCTCAGGAAGCTACACCGCACATCGACAACGCCAACAGCAAACCACAGACATAAAGCATCCGGCTGGCCGGCCTAAAAGGTTTGTGAAAGTCACTAAGTAATAACAAGATGCTGCAAAGATGTACAAAAATAAAACAAAATCCTCTACCACTGTTTTTTTTTTTTTTTTTGGTTCATTATTTAACAGGGCCTATGTTAGGTAGTTCATTTCTCACAGTTATAGTGGTTGAATCTGACATGATATTAGCTTGATTATATGTTGTTATGATGGGTTTCCTAAAAATGATGGCTACAAGGATAAAAGCTTTGTATTTGGAGCGCAATGAATGTCAGTTTACAATACTTTGCATATTTATAACAGAAAATCGCAACAACAGCAAAACTGAATTTCAAATGACTAAATATAAAATCTGATAAAATGTAAAAAGAGATATTACTGCTAAAAACAGTTTGTTTGGTTGGTTTTTTGTCGCTGAGAGGTAGCAGTGTTGTTCCAAAAATGATTAAATACTTCTACCTGCGGGAGTAGCTACCAACGCATTTTGTGACATTTAATATACTTAAATGCTGTTTTTAAGGGGAAATATTCCAATTCCATATTTAGAATACCAGAATTCAGCAAAGTAACATAATACGTTAAAAAATAAGTTAAAAAGCAGGTTTTTAGTATTCTGTAACTAAATACATTTACAAAGTATTCTCCTCAACACTGGTTATCAGGTAAGCTTGCTTTCAAAAACAAAAGAAAAGGTATTTACAGTGTTCTAAAGTTCAGAAGCATGGTTTAAATACCATATCTGCTCCAGGTGGCTCAACTGTTTGATATTGGCACGTGTTGGTAAAAAGTATTAAATAAAATAATATATATGAAATGTCTAAACAAAAAGGAGGCAATTGTCTGCAAAACGCTTTTCCTAAATTACAACAAATAACAGTGTATACCAAAATCTGGGTCCCCAGCCCCATCTCGTACATCACCTCACATCCTGGCTTTTAACAGATGGCAGCAGCGACATCTAACCAAAGGACTGGTTAATTCCTGTATGTGTGCTTGATACTCATTTAGGAAAACTTTTTTCTGGCTTTCAAATGATTAAAAAAAATCAAATTAATCACAGGGTAGCTGTGACTTTATCACAATTAATCAACATTTCTCATGATTGAAAAAGTATAATTCTCTGAGTAACTCAAGGAAGAAACAAATGCCGTTGCCGATGGAACATTTGATTTAACATGTGGCTATTTTAACCTGTTAATCTTTTAAAATGAAATGAGAGGAATGCATTTTCGTTTTCAAAACCTAGTTGCAGTTTTTGACTCGTGGATAAAATTAAAAATAAATCGCCCAAACGGAATTTTTCATTTTCCAATTCAACATCGCTCATTCTTTAACTTACTTAAAACGAAAACCAAAAACGAAATTTAGGGTTTGATTATTGATGTTTTGAGCCCTAGTAATTTTTTTCTGTTTTATCTTAATCTGTATTGTGTTGTATCTCTCAGATGATCGAGACGGAGTGTTTCACTGAGCTGAATGTGTTTCATGAGGACGGTGCCGTTCCTCCAGACCTGGACTGGAGAGGACAGCCGTCCCCAACACCCAAACAGGGACTGCTGCAGAGGCTCTTTGGTCGGCAGGTGAGAACGGCGTTCCTAAGCAGCGTTTAAAGTAAAGGATTTGCTTTTATCATCATGTAAGGGCTTAGCTAAGTGTGGAAAAAATTAAATTAAACATTTTCCTTTTATCCCCCCCTTCCGTTTTCTTGGACAAGTCTAATGCTTAATTACTAGTCGTTTTAAACATTGATTTAAAGTCAGAGTTTTATGCTCAGTGTTGGGCATCTTACATTAAAAAAGTAATTAGTTATAGTTAAAAATGACTTTTTCCAAAAAGTAATTGAGTTAGTAACTCTGTTACCACACTGTAAAAGTAATTAGTTACTCGGCAAAGTAACTGTGATGCTATTTCTATGTTCTATAACGCGGTTACGTTCTATAATCCCTATAACATCAAATATTTTTTATAACAGAATGATGATTAAAAAACAATATGCAGTATTTTTGAACAGTCTGTGTTTGAAGTTAACTCGATAAGATTAAAGCTGAAATATAAAAATATACAAAAAGTGAATATCGGACATACATAATCACACACTTTTCATCAAAGTGCAAAACTAAGACAAATCCATTAAATATTACAATAAAATATTAATATAAAAATATTATATACATATTCAGATGTAAAATAAATTGTTGTGTCTTGTTCTTTAGATGGAGTAAGATATTTCAAGATTGGTTTGGTGTCACCTGGTCACATGAACTGGAAGCTATTGTAGTAAAATCACATATTTACATATTAAGAAATATTACATATTTTACTTTTATTTTATTTCTTATAAATCGGTGTGACAGGTTCCTCAGGTGTTGAGCAACGTTTCCAATATTTTTGGGATTACTTTGTTAGTAGATCTCACAGGTATTGATTTATTTTCTGGGATGTATGGAACTTTATCGACGGTCCGTAACCAAAACCACCGCCTTCGGCGGCGAGCCTTCGGCGGCGATGTGTCCGTTCTATCAGCGCAGTTCTCAGTGAGACGTTGCAGAGAGTCTCCGCTTTAACAAAACTAATGTCCGTCGAATATCCAACTAAGAAACTAACTTCACCGCGGTCTTACAGAATGCAGTAAGACAGCGAGAGCGGTCAGGTTGTTGAACCTCGTCTCTCCCTGTAGGTGACGTGTGGCTAGCAGAAAACCTGATACCACTGCGCTTCAATCAACCATGTTGTAGTAACACGCCACTTTACATTGCCAGTAACGGTAACACCGTTTCAACGATAGGAAAAATAATGAATTTGATTCCTCCATTAACTGAAAAAATAACGACATCGGTGACGCCAAAGAAATTCTAATAAGGCAAGGCAATTTTATTTATATAAGCACACTTTCAACACGAAGGCAATTCAAGATGCTTTACATGATTCAGGGGTAATGAAACCATGATAAAAATAAGAAAATTAAAACAGATCTTTACTAAAAGAAATGCTTTTAGTAACTGAAGCATGAAAAATAACATTTATGTGAGAGTATGAAATTTAACACCAAATAAAATATAAGAATCCATCAATAAAAATAGGTGTAAACAACAAATTTTATGCAAAACAATACAGATAAAAAACAGATAAAACACAATCGGTTAAAAAATAAGAATTAAAAGCAAACTGTGAGACTCAAAGACTGATCAAAAAACACACTTTCAAAGGCAGATCTGAATAGTAGAGTTTTAATCTTTGATTTAAAATAGCCTAAATATTCAGCATTTTTGCATTATTTGTGGAGCATAGAAGCTGAAAGTTGCCTCTCCTTGTTTAGTTCTAATTCTAGGGATATTAAATAAGCTCGAGTTGGAGGACCTGAGTGGTCTGCTGGGTTGGTACACTGACAGCAGATCTCCAATCAATGATTTATAAACTATTAGGAGTTTTTTAAAGTCTATTCTCTGAGCTACAGTGAGAACTCCCATTCTCTTGGTACTTCTGGGTTCTGAACTGGTTGCAGTTCCACTCTGGTTCCATGTGAGGGCGCTCTCATGACGAGTGCAGAATGAATGGAGGTCTATGGAGGGATAACCCTAAAAATACACTTTTCTCAGGATGTAATTTAGTGTCCGGTAATTTTTTTCTCTCCAGAAAGGAGATGCAAAGAAATGACACATTGCTGGGTGTTAGATTTTTTTTAGAGTCACTTATTTCCTTTAAAAAAGTTATTTAAACTGTCAATGACATCGTACACATCGTACTGCTTTACGGCCATCCTTGTTTTTCCGTATAAACTTCACACTACATACATAATATTGGGATTTATTCTCTTTATATCATGTATTTCAGGATAAACCTTGCTTTCCAATCTGGACTGCTTACTGCTAATCTTTAAAGGAACCCAACTGTCCTCAGCGAGATCTCTGAAAAGCCTTTACCCAGAACAGAGAGAAGAAACAACACACACAACATAATTCTGTTTGAGGCGACACACCTGAGTCAGATGGAGCCAGACCAAAGTCTGACTAAATTCTTGACAGGGGAGCATTCTTTTATTTAAGCACAAAACAAAAGGATTCATACTTGAACACACCCCGTATTTTTTCACAGCTTAGACTCAGTGGCCTGTCTTTCCACAATACACATGAATGGTCAGCAGAAGAATCAAAGTTTTCCCATACTCTGCTTCTCCAAGGCCTTGAACACTCCGCTTCATCTTTGAGTTGTCTTTCTCCTCCTTTCACTCCCTCTTCTGCTTCGAAACCAAGTTTAATAGACTCAGCTTTGTTCTCCTAGATAACCACCTGCCAGGCAGACTTACAGACACTGCGTTTTCCCACGATCACAGATTCACAAAATTCGAATTGAGTATATGACCCTTACAAGTGTATATGTTCTTACTTCTTCACTACACACAAAAATGTTTACCCAAATATGTGCAAAGCATATAAAAGTATTAATATTCTTCAATAACCATAGGCAGATAACAGAGCTAGTAACCCCCCAAAAATGTGTTTGGTTGAAAAAGAAAACGTCCGCCTTAACCTTCTGGTACCAGTTTGGATGCCGCCAAGCGGTACATGTGGTTGTAATCAGTCCTTCACTGACCAATCAGCAGTCATTACCAAAACGCTAGCGAGTTATGGACAACAACAACTCAACCTGTAAAAAAAAAGGACACACGTACTCGTTCATTCAGCTTTCCTCCTATAACCCATGTTGAACTTGCGAAACCTACTATCAAATCTTAGATTTCTCAACGGCAAACGGGTGAAAGAGACAAATTTAGCCGTCTAGCTCCATAGACTCCCATTCATCGCCCCCAGTGGATCTCTGGTGGAACTGCAACCAAATGTCATTACAATGGGACTGATAGAAGAGTGGGACGGCTTTTCCTAAAACGGCTTTGGTCTACTTAAACGCCGTTACTCCTAACACTTTTTATGCTTAAATTAATACTTTAAAATTAACCTAATCAGAATGTTAGTTTTTCACTTCCTTACTTCATACTAGACAACAAAAATAAAATGGCCGCTCTCACGGCTGGAAGTGTTCCAGTTAAAAGGGAGTCGTTCTTTCCCACTTTTGCCACACGCTTGCTTAGTAGGAGGCATTGCTGCAAAGTCTTCAAGCTGGATTTTCCTCTGGAAAGTTTTATCAATCCAATACTTAAACTGCACTGTTTTAGAACTAGCATCAAACTGGAATGTTTCCAGTTAAATTTGAATCCTTCCAAACAATTGGTTTGACTTCGTTATTGATTTGTTTTTCTTGTAAAGTGCCTTGAAAAGACGTTTTGTCGTTAAGTAATGTTCAACAGAATAAACATGGGTACACACAGACAGTTCTATGGGTTTTATTTATTCATTTATTTAAGTTTCTCTGCTCTCTCTGCCTCCCCCTGCAGGACTGCTGTGGTAACTGCAGCGACAGTGACGATGAGCCCACCAGGCTGTGACGCACACACACACACACACCAGAGGACGTGAAATATGTTTTGTTTACAACTTTTGCACAACGTTTCCCAGAATGTATATTTTCAACATAGTCATGATGTTTGAATTTATTTAAAAGTGTGAAAAATCTGTGGACGCTTTTTCCAACTGGGAACACAGACGGACAGGAAAGTCTGTTTTCATTTTACCGTTTCGACCTTTACGTCCAGGCGAAGGTCTGCTTTCTGGGCGTTAGCTGCAGTACAAAGTGCCTTGCTCGAGGGCGTCGTGGCAGTGATTACTCAGGAAGATAACTCTCTCATAGGGTTCCCACTGTGAGGGTAAAACCAGTGACTTTAAGCCCATGAACTGGGAGCACTCCACATCCCTGCTCTTATTGTTTTTTTAACCTGTTTTTTTTGTGTCTGCTTCAACATTATCCCCTGAGTTGTGCCTTTTCATATCAGATTGGTCCTAAATAAAGGCAGAACAGCGATGGTTTCTTCACTAAAACTTTTCAACAAATCGGCTGGTTTCACATTAAAACCACAGCAGCAGTCGGGGGCCAGTCTTTAGATGATCTCAATGACATTTTCAAATGTTTATTAAAGATAAATACATTTCCTAGCGAAACATATTAACGTGTTGAAGCTCTGCAGGGTTTGATAAATTACAACCTTAAACTTGGAGTATTTATTGGGATTTTTCATAGAAACCAACATGAAGTACTGCGTGATCAATGAGGGGAAGTAAAATGATACGTGGTTTGAGAAATGTGTTTAAAAATCACCTTTTTTATTACAATTACAGGCAAATTTTTTGTTGTATTTGGCTCATTACTTTGACGAGGCCAATCGAAACACATGAATATGCTTTGATTTGCAGCCTTTAACGTTTTATTTTACCAAGATAATTCTGAATTTAGCTTCCTCCATTTTCCGTCAACTCCAAATGGTTTTGTCCCACGACGTCAGGAACAAAATGACTTCATTCTCTTCCTGCACTCCTGGTTGTTTACTAGTTTAATCAGCTTTTTCTTGACATATCGTATGGAAAGAACCTTTTTGTTTTGGTGGTTTTTGACCGCTATTAATGGTGATTGGTCTAAAATTATAAGTGGATGTGGCTACTACACCGACAAAAGTTCTTCCCAGGAGTTCTTATCCTAAATCATTGTAAAGTATTAAATGTTGCTGCCATAAAGAGCAGTGCTCCTGTTTTAAATAAATAAAGGGCCATACTTTCTTTAAAGTATCGACCTTAATAAATGTCCTCACAAAAGGTTCATACCCCCGGTCCATGGGTCCCCTATTGAGCAAAAAAAGTTATTTTCTGATCCTGTTTGAAATGCGTCACGGATCGAATAGATGCCGTTCTTGAATTTTAACGACACATTTTGATGCAGGGAAAACGCTGATTTTCGACCGACAGCAAAAGTTACTTTAGGTTTTGTGTAAAAACACTTAGCGGATAGCTACAACTGAAGAAGGAGAAGAAAAATGTCCGCAAGTTTAGCCGTTTTCACCTCCTTCCTCTGGGACGACGGAAGGAGCATTAAACGTGAAGAAGTCCACTATAGATCTGGCTATGAAGGAAAATAGAGGCTATGCTGGAGGAGAAACAGTCGGTCAGTGAGAGCCAGCATGGAGGCGAAGCTCTAAAATGTCTCCGTAATGTTTTAAGCGCTAGCTAGTGCTAGCTAGCGTTAGCTAGCGTTAGCTCCATGACGTTATATATGCGACTTCTGATTTGTAGGCACTTTAATTGCACATTTTTACAATCAAATAAACCCCAAATCATTGGACAAACACAGTTGAATTGCACATCATTAGATATAATTTAAATTGAGGTACAACATATACCAGAAAATAACTTTTATCACTCCATTGATTTCGATTCATTATTTTTTCGGCTAGGGGACCCACAGGCCGAGCGGAAGGGGATGAAACTTCGGCTCCTCATTAATAATGAGGTGTCTTTTCAAAGAGTTAGTTGTACTGGATTTTATTTACAAGTTTTGAAAACAATGTATAATTTTCATTCCTGTCCGTCTTTATTTTTGTGTTGCATAAAAAAAAAAAAAAACACTGTACCAAACAGACAACAGACTCGACGTTGTCTTTATTTGTTAAACAAAGAACCAGAATCAGTTAAAGAAATGCTGATATAAAGCAAATGCATTTGCTTTTCCAGAAAGATATACTTTCGAATTCCTGATATTTCATTTCGTCATTTTAATTTGCTGCCAATTCTTGTCGTGTAAATATGTTTTTTTTTTATATATGTTATAGTTTAAAGCTGCTGTCTGGATTATTTGATGTAGAGAGAGATATCTTTGAATCCAATGTACGAAGGCCCCTTGTCCCCCGTTTTTGGGCAAAGTTCACTCCGAATTCTCCATGACCGACGCTCTTTTCCAATATGGCGACTGTAAACAGGAAGTCACTGAGCGGCCCCATCCTCCAGTCCGTTATCATTGCATAGCGGTCTATGGGAGGAGGGTGGTACCTAGAAATAACAAATAAATACAAATAATTGAAGAGAACAGCACTATTTTGAAGATTTATGAAACTTTGACACAGACAGCAACTTTAAGTTGGATAAAATATCATTTTTTTGGTCCCTTTCTGTCGTCTTGGACAGTTTAGGAGATGGATGAATCTAACGTGCCTTGACATGTCATTAGTCTTAATGTATGGTTCTTTTCCACTGGAACTCCTTGTAAAGTTTTCTGGAGGATTTCTGTTGTTCTATTTCCTGTCAAATGGCAACAGAATGAATCAAAAACAGGTGGTTTACCTGTTGTGCCTTCATAAAGAGACTCCGCCTCATCTTGATCTGATCACAAATCATCACAGCTGGAATAACGGCAGGACTAACGGGGACATCCAGGTGCAATCCGGAGACAGCAGAGACGCTACAAAGACATTCCTCTGCTGCAAAACCCTTGATGAATATGGCCTCTGTTTGTAAGCTATTAAAATGAGATACCTCTGACTGTACATGTGGCTGAGTTCCCTCCCCCCCCCCCCCGTTTTTATGATTGAAAGGAGAGAGTCTTTTTTTACGTTATGTTTACTTGTTGCTAAACCCACAACAAAAATAACTAGGAAAAATGATGCTAAGAATCTTTAAAAAAGCAAAATATCTGCTTAGTTTACTGTTCCCGCCTTTTCCTCGGATAACTTTTCAGTTTTCATACGCGATTTTCCTTAAACCCGTGAAAACATTTTGGTTACAATTGTTAGAAGTACTTATGCACTGTAAACCGAGTAGCTGTAACTCAGTATTATGAAAAAGTTATCCTATCTCAAACTTGTTGAGCTAGTCCAGCATATTCTTTTGTTTTGAGTTCAAGCAACTCAAACTTTTTGAGTAATCTAATTACCATATTTCCCAGGGTGCTTAGGGGCATGTTTTTCACACAATTAGTGACTTGGAAGTCTGTTGTATTGAGATCCCCATTCTTATAATTTATATAATTATTAAGAAAGTGGTGTCAGTGTTAATAACACATCCACAGTGATTACAATTCTTCTCATTGTATCACTTGTGTTGAGAATTATACATACTGTATTCATGTTATCTTAAATTTCATGTCAGTTTTATGAATGTGCATGACAATAACATATCGTAAGGGTAATTTAATTATAATTTGAAAATATATTTAGCATAAACTCCAAATATTTATGCTTTGATGCCCCTAAAAATCTGAGTTTATGAACTCAAAAAAATTGTGGCAACTGATTGCCTCACTTTTTCTGCCTACTTATTTGGGTTTAACGGTGTCTAAAACGTAACTTTAAATTGTTTTCGAGTGAAGTTACTCGAAATGAAATGGTCACTCTAAAGAATAGTTTATATTTCTCCGGGCGTGCTCGTATATAGTACTCTTTCCGTTGATTTTTCTTTGTTGCGAAGCAACTCTCGACCAGGACAGCAGGGGGTGCTAACTTTTCATGGCGGGTCTGCCTACCGCTGCAGCTCAGTTTGAGGTTAATTAGTTTTTTTCTTCAGCTTCTGAACACAATACCCCCTCAAGGAGCAATGGACGCCAGAAAGTAAGTTTTGATTAAGCTGTAAAGGTTTTTACTACAACTGCAACTCATAGAATACTCTAAAAAAAACGGATAGACACAAACACAGCAGCCTTTGTTGTTTCTCTTCTCCTTTGTTCTCAAAATACCAGATTAGATAAATTATCCTTTCAATATACAGCATTTAGAGGCCAAACGCTGCATTAACTACTGATTACTTTGACTATAGAGCCAGGTTCTGGTGAAATGATCTCTGGCTGTTGCTGAACTGAACAATCGCAGGCATACGCTCTCTGCTGATGGATAGTTAGAAAATTGAGCTCCTTTCAACCCAGACAGCAAAAATAATTTGGAACAGATCCGGCCCGCAGTCCACAAAAGTCAGGTCAGTAAGTTCTGCAAAGGCCTGATGATCAGCCACTGATTTGATTCAGTCGTGTTGGGGCAGAAATTCATCCAAAAGCTAAAAAAAAAAATCTTAAAAAGATGTTTTACTTTAAACTTTCTATCCGTGGCATTTGAAGAACTTCAGCGAGCTAACAGTATGGAATACGTTTTGAATTCTTTGTCGACCTGAGCAAACTTTTTGTTGCAACAGTTCAACAAAAGGAGGATAAAACTATAAAAGCGGACGCCCACTTAGGCTTTGTCCAACACAAACGCACATTAAAGCTGTCTTTCACCACGTCTACCGTGTTTGTCTTCATCCGTCTGCTGCTGCTGTGTCGTGCTCATAGGACGAATCATCTGAATGGGACAATGGAGCTGATTGCAGGTTGCTTTTTCACGATTATAAACTCTTCCATTTTGAAGGAGATCAAAATGAAGGGTTGAGAGGATGCGAGGCCTCTCACCAATAAGGTCGTGAGGTTTGTGAAGGATGTGGGAATTCAACCAGCAGGGAGGAGCACCTGATACTTAACAGTCATTAAAATAAACCAGTCACCCAGTCGTGCGTGTCAAATATCATCTCACTTCGCTTTGAGGAAGTGAAATGTTTTTTTTTAATTTAGGGTTGGAAAAAAATACCAGGTTTTAAATCAGAAAAAGTTGGAACAGTAGATTAACTTAAAATCAAACTGTACACTGTGTTGTACTTTCAATCTAAGTTGAACACATTGTGTGTTAAAATTAACACAGAATGTGCTTTAAGTGTAATAATGCATTATTATTTTTTAACAAATCTTTTCTAAGAGTGCAGAGACTGTTGCCATCGGGCTTCCTTTTGGCACAGTACAGTTTTAACTGGCATTTGTGGATATAACTACGTATCAAAGGTTTTCAAAGTATTCCTAAGCCCATGTGGTGATTTCGCTGATGAATATTATATAAATATCATTATATAAATTTTTAATATACCCCTATATCGGTGAATAGCTCAGGCAACTTCCAGAACATTTAATGTTGGGAAGTGTTTCAGCAGGGACCGATTTTACTGCTACAAGGTCTTCACCACGGCATGAAAAGTAATGTTTTAACTAAGTACAGCTTAGGAGCTACCAGAGCGAAGCACACAATGCTGAGAAGGTAATTACAAAAAGAGGAGTCACAAATCTTTTACAAGCGCTATTGCGAGTAACCAGTAGGGGGGAGTGTTGAGCGATAATGGCGGCTAAACCAGTAGAAGAAATCAAAAATAGCGGTAGATATGTTTTACATACCATCTACGATACTTCTGGCGTCTTTTTTTTTGTTAATATTAACCAGCTAATAATCTCCTAAGGTCGCCATGTTTATTTTACTTCTTCTGTGGATAAAAATCCGGTCTGAGTCTGTCCTCTGCCCCCTAGCGGGATTCTTCAGTACTACATGCAAAGCCAGTACAAGATGTAATTTGCTGCTTGCCTCAACGTGAGGTTAAAAAACAAGTTTACTTTCAGCCTTTAAACATCAAGAATGCCTACTAGAATCATAATAATTTTTAATTATTTTCATATCATTCATATGTGTCTGGAAAAACCAATACGATGCAGTCCATATGGCAATAAAATGTCCTATTTAAAGCACATTTTTATATTGTTCGTTCTCATAAGATAATGTGCATATGGTCTTGTATGGAAAGAAAATACAGTTAATTACCATAATACTGATATATGTTTTTTAAAATACCGTGATATGAAACTTTGCTCCTTTCTGCCGACAGACATGATCAAATTCAACTATTTGAACTCAAATTGAATTGAAAAACCCCCTGCGGAGCAAACAATGTGATATAAAAGAGTAATTGCCAGTGATCATTAACACAATACTGTACTTTTTTTGGGTGGGTTTGAGGACATTAAAATCAAAATATGAAAAACGTTTTGTATTTACTTGGATTTTCTTTGTCTGATTTTAACCTTTCTTTGGTGATTTGAAACATTTAACAAACAAAAAAGGCAGGTTTGGAAAAATGGCAAGGTTTTTTTTTTAACATGAGGTTGTTTAAATCAGAAGAATCCAGCAAAAATGTTAATTAAAGCTTCCAATCCATGGTGAATCAGCTCATCTCTTATTTATGGATCTTCCCACAGTGAATCAGGACTGAACTGGCTGAATGAGACATGTCCAAGTGAACATCCTGCACAAAGACATCCACTGTGCGGATTCACTTTTGGATCGGACGTCGCGCTCTCACACTTCCACCCACGCACACATTTCTCGTCACTGAGTGATCCGTTGGTGTCAACTTAAAGTCTCTTTGTCCGGCCACCTCAGAGCAGCTTGAACCCACTCAGGCCGCTGCTCGCTCCCTTTCTCTTCATCGTGTTTCCCGCCGCTTTGTCCCGGCTGCTGGGTCAAAACCAAACTGACCTCTGATGTGTTGCTCACTGCTCAAGCTTTTCTGAGTCACTCACGTTTGACTGGAGGAACTGGTCTCAGATCCTAACGAAGAAATCTTGGATTTTCAGTAGGAACACAAACAACCGATGCTTTTTGGAGATTCAACTATCAACGACACCAAGAAATGTTTCAAAAACTGTATTTTTGTGCATTTAGTACATGCATACATTGAGGGGGAATTCCGTTTTTGTTTTGTTTTTCAACCTGGACCTTATTTTTTTAGCAGTCTTTATGTTTTTTCACTCACCCTGAGAAGTTTGGAGCCACTTTGAGCCGTTCAGCAGATTTTATACATCCGGTCTTGATCAGAATACATCCGTAGAACGAGAGCGCTCGGGGCAGGACAAATACCACTTGTAATAAGGTTTAATCTGCCCCAAACGCCTTAATTTTACCATTTTTATTATTCATTTGGATTTACGAACGCCTCGGAAGTGCTTCCTGATTGTCTTCCAGGCCGATTTGGGGGCTTAACAATAAAACAATAATAAAAAGCCGACAAATCTGCTGCTGTAAAGCACGGACTGATAGTCCTGCTGCGGCGTAATTATGTATTAGGTCCAAATGCTAAATCCTCTGTACTTTTCTGCATTTTTGTTTTAAGCCTGGTTTATGCTTCTTTGACCGCAAGTTTGCACCCAGACGTTTTTCGTTTATAGTGCTCCGTTTTTCCATTTCACTCTCTGATTTTTCGACGTTGCTCAACCAGGACATCAGGGGGCGCTAAGTTTTCATGCCGTCTCTGCCTACTATCACAGCACCGTTTCAGTTTTTTTTCCTAGGCTTGCCTGTGAACGCATTTCTTCCGCAATGAACGACAGAAAATAAAGCTGTAGAGCGTTTTACTAGAGGTGCAGCTCATAGAATCCTCTAGAAACACGTGGAAACAAACGCAGCGGCCTTTTTTGTTGTTTTCCTACACCTTCTTGCGTTCAAAATCGCCAAAAGAACAGATTAGATAAATTATCCTTTCAATATAAAGCATGTAGTGGCGAAACGCTGCATTAATTACCGATTACAGCGACTATAGAGCCCTGTTGTGGTGAAGCGATTTCTAGCTGTGACCAACCAGATTTATACGCTGCGTTGACGGATAGTTAAAATTTGGGCCTCTACTCCGTGCGTCCTTGCATTGACAGATAATGGCATTGTGTCAATCCGTCTCCGTCAAAACGGAGAAGCATAAACAGGGCTTTAGATTCTGTCCCTCACAGTTGAAGACCTCTGATACAAATTACAGACCTCTACATGAAAACTTCAAAAATCGTCTGCGTATCAAATATTTGTTCTCTTTGTGGCGGATGTTTTTTGTACAGACCACATACATATTAAAAGTAAAAAAACAGAAAAGAAATATGACGTTCTCTCATCTGATAGACTTTATGCTAATGAACAAGCTGTAACATGATGGCGATTCCCGTTATTTCAAAATAAAAGCATTTCCAACGAGCAATGTTTTTGTGAATTTAATTGAAATCCAAAACTACTTTATTTATCCCAAAATGAAATTAAATGCAACTCATCCAATTATCTTCAACGAGTTGTTGTGGCAGGTGATGCTGTGGGCACGAAGGACCTCCAGTAGCAGTCAATCTTGCAACGATTCGGAATAAACCTCTGAGTGAAGACGGCGGCTGTATGACAGTTTCATGACTCACGCTAGCAGAAAGAATACTCCATCTTGTTTGCTTTGGTCGCTCCTGTCTGGCCGTTTGGGTAGATGCCCCTCATCCATGAAGCTGGGGTCATGGTTCAGGTGTTGCTTCAGTTTTTGAGGTGTTAATTAGCTGCTCCCGGTCGTAGGCTTAGAGAGACAATTACTTGAGGCATCTTTATGCATCGTATCAGCGGCTTGAAATCAAAACGGTTAAAAGCAGAAATCCTTCCACCTGCACAGAATAATTGTCCAAACAAGCAACAACCCAAAAACCGATGAAGAAAAGTCAGAAAGCTGCTCCAAGATGTAGCCACCACGAGGAGAGCAGCTGTAGAAAGCACAAAGTTCTGTATTTTCCCCTCGTCTTTGATTTATGTTTTCTCTTTTTACAGCCACAGACGGCATCAGGCTTCCTTATGATTATCAAATGCATATCCGCTTATAAGGGTGTGACTCACAATGCTCTTTTAAAAGGCTAGTCTAGTTGAAAAACTGTATAAAGACTGAATTATTTATAATGTTTCATACTCTCTACTTTTTTAATAATTTCCTTCTTTGAATTATGACCACATTTGGCCTCATTCATACTTATTGCCTGAGGTTGATAAGTAGCTCTCATGTTGAGGTATTTTAGGCCTGGATCGAAGTCTCTAAGCCTTTATGTTTTGGACTGAAACTGATTCCTGCAGCTCCACATATAACTCACACTCCTCTGTGTAGTTGGACTCCCACCGGGGTGGGGGTGGGGGGCATGTCAGCTGTAAAACCACTTCAGAGCTTCGCAACGGGGGGACGATTACAAACAAAGCAGAGAAAACACACAAAAAATTAAACATTAAAATAAAAATGCACTTTTTTTGCATACCTGTTGAGGCCACAAGATAGTACTTAAGCATTTTTTTAACCAAGTTGGACCAGGGGGGGCTCCGTAATTTTAAAATCACGCGAACCTGAATTTTTTTTTTCTCTCAAACGCCTCAGGCCCTGTCCACACGTAGCCGGGTATCTCACAAAACGGAGATATTTTTCTACGGTTTGGCCTGTTATCCCCACGTAGCCGGAGGTTTTCGGCACCAAAAAGGAAGCTTTTTAAAAACTCCGGCCAAAGTGGAGATTTGCGTTTTCTCCGTTTTCAGTATCTACGTGTGGACGGTTGAAAACGGAGTTTTAAGAGCCGTAACGCCACTTTCCGCGACAAAAAATGCTCCAACACCACATGTGCGACCTGTGTTTACTCTCGAAAACAGCATTTATTTCCTCAGCGCTGTGTTGGTATCATCCATTGTTAAAGCGCGTCTTGTTTGTTTGCTTTTATAAGCTGTATAACTACTGCGTGCTGAAGAGAGGATATAAAGTTTCTCTTGGCGGATAGGACTGGGGAGAACTACTGCCCCCTACAGGTTTGCCACGTCTATGGATGTGCTGAAAAACGCATTTATCCGGTTACGTGTGGATGGAGATTTTTTTTTTTCAAGGAGCAGAGCAAAATCTTCGTTTAAAAAAAAAAACGGCTACGTGTGGACACGGCCTCAGTATGCCGGAAATCTGGGATGGTGCCGGAGGGCTATCAGGCCTGTAGATTTATTGGCCAGCTCGTGCCAAGAAGGCGGGAACTTTTGAGTGGCCAGGGGAACTAGAGGCGCGACTGCTCATTCGTGCAAAACTGCAGAAAAAGTGTGGGAGTTGAACCCTTTCGCTGGGCAAAGTGACACGACCCAAAATTAACAAAAATGGATAAGCCTGCGAATATTCGCATTCATCCAGGTCATGGTTATATCACGGAAATTTCAATCGGACGCAACTGGACTTGGTAATTTGTCAAAAATGGATGTGTGGTAAATGAGGTCTTGAGCAGGATTTGAACCACAGGTACCCAAGTGGTAATCCAGCGTTTTAACCAGCCTGCCAAAGAATCAACTTCCTAGACTTCTCAGTAATTGAGAGAACAGGTTGAGATTAAAAAGTTTCTTAGGCCATAGTGTTTAATAATTTTGGAGTTTAGAGTCTGTTGATCTCCAATTGATTATTAAATCCTCACAGATCCAACGATTTAGGCTGGATTTTTATCATTTTTTTTCTGTTGAATGAGCATACGGATTGTAGATAAGAATGATGTATCGAATTACGCCATAACTTGGTGGAATATTTGATTGCCAATGAAGGAAAGATGAAAATATCAGAAAAAAAATGAGAAAGCAACAATTCTTTTGCATTAAATTGACGCAAAATTACGTACAAAATGCGTTTTAAGAGGCATTTTTCCAGTGCATGTTTTTAATAATTCTGTTCTGTGTGTGTGGATTGCATTTATTGAGTGTCTACTCAACTTATTGAGGATTTGAAGGAAAAATCTGTTTTTTCACATTTTTTGGATAAAAAATACAGGGTTCATAATCTAAAATTGCCACACAAAAAAAATCCATGATATTTCCAGCAGAGCAGAGTCTCAAATTATGGGTCCTTCGGGTCAAAGTTAACAGAAAAAAACCCACAAATAAAAAGTATGTCGGAAAATGTCAGGTTCAACCCATCTTTGAGAATTACATTTACATTTTTCGTACATTTTTAACTCGACAAAGCCTGCATCGCGATTCTGAGGAACCAGGCGGCGTACAAACCAGAACCAGTATCGAAATAGTCGGGACAATGACCCCCACTGACCAGTGCGACAGTTGGTTGCCGTGGAGACCCAAACTAGGCCCAGGAAGAGACATCGCTGACGAAGAAGTTACCCTAGTTTATGATAAAACTCAGTCTATAGCTAGAAGATCTGCTTTCCCCTAAGGCAGGGGTGCCCAAAGTGGGGCCCGCGGGCCAAAGTTGGCCCCCCAAATCATTTAATTTGGTCCGCCAGGTGGGTTCACTGGGTATAACTTAATACTCCACATTATTCAGTCACCTAAATGTAAATATTCTTCCACATTGAATTACAAGGGTCTACATGGGGTATGTAGTGTAGAGTTGTGCACACGTTTACATTTGCTCACTTTATAAGGCCACTATTCGTCCATTTTGATCCATTTACAAAATATCCCATAAGCCTTTTGCTTCCATACTGGACAGGATCAAACTACTTCCTTAGATCGCTGGTTACCACGCTAGCTGCTAGCTTAAGCAGCTATGATCAACGTGGTGCGTCATCGTCAGTTGTACACAGACGGGAGGAAGAATATTTTTTCCCTTACATCAATGCTAAATCCATCAAATAAGGAAGATTTGATATGTTTTACATGGATAAATATGACTTATTTGTCATTTTGTTGCTACTTACTCAGTAAGGAATCTTGAATAAACGAAACTACTATACTATTCTTTAGGGGTGTAAGAAAATAGCGATATGCCAATATATCGCGATATATTATGTCATGCTATTGTATCAATACTCAAAAGCAAAGAATCGATTTTTATTTTGTACGAAATTTAATTAAAACATAAAAAATGTAGAGTAATTTTTGTCATATAATTAAAAGTATGACTGGCAGTCAGTGGCTGTTTTCACCTTCTTCTTTTTATATTTTTAATACTGTATATAAAATTGTGAAAACTCATGCCGCATTTACACCGGCCAGCGTTACCAGCCGTCAAATCGCTGAAACGGACAAAATTCGATGCTTTAAAGTTAAAACCCTGCACACTTTATCCGTGTCGGCGCGTCACGTCAGCGAGCGGGCGACGGTTTCTATGTTGCTAGTTGTTTGCGACGTCTTCCACCGGGAAACCAGTGCCGCGTATTTAATACCGTATTTGCCCTAACCGGATTTGGCTACCGTTAGCTAACATAACAAGAAAGTTAAAAGAACATATTTAACTGCTTACCTGGTCCTCTGATATCTTCCTGCAAATAAGGTCCGATCTCTTGCTGTGTGTTCGTAAACAGACGAATACGCGTTTGCGGCCCCAAAGTTCCGTTTTCCCAACTTCACGCAGCTGCTGCTCAGACGCGTTGAAGACAACGTCCGGCAGCCGCGTGAAGTTGGTACTAATCGGACCTTCTGCCCATTAAAACGCTGGGATTTCTTGGTGAATTTAAAAAATGTCACTAAAGGAAAACAGGAATAAACATCAGCAACAAATTTAAAACACCCAAATTATAATAATGCTGAAGATAAGTAGTGGGCAATAAAAAACGTATAAGATATAAATGATATAAATTTAGCCAAAAGTTGAGATTTTGACTATACCGCCATACTGCAATTATGCATTTTGATGATGTCATCAAGCTGTGTCTTCACACTAGATATTGAAAGTTTAAAAACTTTTGTTTTTCATCTAATGAAAAATTAAACCTGTTGAACTTAAAGCACTTTTAATTTAAATATAGGCGGGTTTGTTATTAAATGGATAAATAAATAACCAGAAAAGCAGACAATTTTGAAATTTACTTTAATAATATTGAGCTTTTATTTTATTCAAAATGTTGCCATTTTAATTTGTTTAGTGAGAATTTTTGTGTCATTATTTTGGATAAAGAATTTATTTATTTTTAGATGCATTTTTGCGCAATAAATGTTCTTTAAATGCCATTCTAAACCCTTTTGAAGTTATTCCGCTGCAGTGTGTCTGGAAAGTGAGAATGTTAAAGAAAAAGAGGAATAAATATCACTACTGCACATGCTTTAGATTATATCGTAACATAGATTTGAGCCCATATCGCTTATGCTGTTATTTTTATGTGTGCATTACTAAAATATTTATTTATAACCTCCAGTCTCCGAACACCAGTAGTAATATCCACCTCCTACATTCCTGCAAGCCTCCTGGGAAATAAAGCCTGATAGCCAAAATCATTCATCAGAACAACGTCTAAAACTCTTATGCACTATCTGTAGTATCTTTCACAAACATGATAGAGAATGTAGCTTCATTTCTTGAGATTAATATCACGTCTTATGTTACGTAATTTATAGCTCAGTGAAATTTACCCGACTTTTTTGGGTTTCAGAAAAACCGTAGTACCCAGAGGGAGCGGCCCAACTTGTATGTAATTTGGTACAAATGCACCCCTGCTGTGTGTTATGTAAATAATTTCTCAGAAGCTGACAGAGCAACAGAAAGGACCATGCTGAAGTCACAACTGCTAGGACTACTACAGGGTGTGACTCAGCACGAATAAACGGCAAACAGAAGATTACAGGATCTATCTCTGTGCAGGTGCAAATAGTTTTGCACTAAATATACCTCCATAGCAACATATTACAAAGCAAATAGCTCTATAAATATATAAATAGGCAAGCATTTTATCCAGCATGGGTGACCAGGCGAACAAATTGGCTACTGCAGATGAAACCAACTTCATCATAATTTGAATTTAACCTAATAAAGATGTTTTGGAAGTCAAATCAGCTGTGGGTGAGCAGAGATCAGGTGGTGAAGGGACCTTCAGTCATTTGAACCAGTGGGGAAATTAACTACTGGGCTGACCAGGGCATCACCAGTATGGACAGAAATTTGTAGATTTTACTGTTCAGGATTATGGGAGATAGTCAATAAAAAAGAAAAATAAAAAAAACTTGCCTAAACCTTTTATAATCATATGTCTTAAGCATTAAATGAAGATTGTAGATCAGTAACGTTGTAGATAGTATGACAAGAGTTTAAGTAGATATAATGCTGCTCATTTTACAGTAAAACAGCCCAGCTTTTCAGAAACGTACGTCAAAACTAAAAGAAAATTGAACGCTTTTTATTTATCTGCTTCTGTGTTATCGGGCAGCTTATGTTCTTTCACTAATGAGAAATATTCTTCATCCATTATGGTCCCGTTTTCCTTTACTAGCACCTGACAGCTTGGCAGGATGGACCCTGGTCATGCATGCCTTTTAGTCTTTTTGTTATGCATTCTCCATTTTGAAGCCCTATTGCTTTAACTACTGTGTTCGATGTCTCCAAAGTTGCACCAAATATTCTATTCACTTTTATTTATACAGCGCCAACTCACAAAAAAAGTAATCTCAATACAATTATACAAACATTCCAATTAGTTAAAAGGTTTCTACAGTATGTAATGAATCCCAGCAGATTGCGATGAGTCATGCAGACTCCAACCACAGCAATTCCTCAGCAATCCCTCGTACTGAGCAAGCATGTAGCGACAGTGGAGAGGAAAAACTCCCCTTTAACAGGAAGAAACCTCCGGCAGAACCAGAACCTGGATCAGTACAAGCGGTCATCTGCCGCGACCGTCTGGGGGTCTGAGAAGACAAAGAGACAGCATGGAGGATGCTCGGTGACTTTGAGGGGGCGACAGTGGTAGAGTAGTTGGCTTGCAATCGGAGGGTCGTAGGTTCGATTCCAGCTTCCTCCAGTCACATGTCGATGTGCCCCTTGGCAAGGCACTTAACCCCCCAATTCTACATCGTCCTACCGAGCTATGTTGGCTGTCGGTGTATGAATGCGAGTGTGAATGGGTGAATGTGGCTTCAATGTAAAGCGCTTTGAGTGGTCAGTAAGACTAGAAAAGCGCTATATAAGTTCAGTCCATTTACCATTTACCATTTGAGCATCATCTGGACCGACGTTCCCCATCCAGCAGGGGGCGCTGTAGCTGAGCAGGGTACCAGACCATGTGGAGAAAAATACTGAGAGAAAACTGGGTTAACAATCACAATAACAGCAGAAAAAATATATCTGGAGAGTAGTAGGAGAGAAAAGTAGCAGAGTGAAGAAAAGTGGTCAGTCTGTCCTCCAACAGTCTAAGCCTATAGCAGCATAACTACAGAGATAACTCAGGATAACCTAAGCCATTCTAACTATAAGCTTTATCAAAAAGGAAGGTTTTAAGCCTAGTCTTGAAAACAGACAGAGTATCTGCCTCATGGACTAAAACTGGGAGCTGGTTCCACAGGAGAGGAGCCTGATAACTAAAAGATCTGCCTCCTATTCTACTTTTAGAAATCCTAGGAACTACCAGTAGACCTGCATTCTGAGAACAAAGTTCTCTGTTAGGAACATATGGAACAATCAGATCTCTGATGTACGATGGAGCTGATTATTAAGGGCTTTATACGTAAGGAGGAGGATCTTAAACTCTATTCTGGATTTAACAGGGAGCCAATGGAGAGAAGCCAAAACAGGAGAAATTTGATATTTAATATATTTAATATTCATCAGAACTCTTGCTGCAGCATTTTGGATCAACTGAAGGCTTTTAATTGCATTTTGTGGACTTCCTGATAATAAGGAATTACAGTAGTCCAGCCTTGAAGTAACAAATGCATGGACTAGTTTCTGCTCCTGGACAGGATGTTTCTAATTTTAGCAATATTCATGGGAATTTCTTCGTTTTTTATCACACATTTTCTACTTTTATACATGCTTTTTTCCCCCCTAGAAAATATCTGAAATTAACCAGAAATCTTTTAATTCGTAATTTTATGATTTTTATGACAGAGAATTTCTAAATTTTTTTCTGGAAAATATGTGCAATTCATCTCAGAAATTCCACGTTTTTCTGGGTGCAAATTTACTCGTTTACTTGTTTACAATGGCCCTTATACTCCGTCGCATGAATCAGTTGTGTGGAACCACTTGACATACAATTTTTAAGTAAATCTGAGGGTTTTTTTGGGGGGGGGGGGGTTTAGTATGTCCAACAAGCTGACATGTGAACCTGAACCAGCCTGCGCCTTTGGTGCGGCTCGGTCAATTCGTGCGTCCTTGGAAACCCCCCCTGCTGGCGGTTTAATTTGTATTCCCATCCAGCAGAAAGACAGACAGGCAGGCAGGCAGAAAGTCACGAAACGCTGATGAGAGAGGAGAGGACAGACTGGATGAAGCAGAGGCAGGGGAGGAGTCCTGTTGCCGAGGTGAACCTATAAACTCCAGTATTTATCCCGACCTGTCCAACAGAAGCGCAGCCGCGGATCGCGCGTCCTATCCCGGGGTGACTGTCAGAGCGCAGCCGCTGGAACTGCAACAAGCTCCGCAGACACGGAGCCGTCACCCCACGGAATGAGTTGAGCCGGTTCCACCGGGAACGGAAGGTGAGTTTACCTACAGGAACAGGAGGTTTGTTATACCTGGACTGTCTCCTTGTTGTCTGCCTGAGGCTGCATCGTTTTTGCTCTCAGGATGACAGCTGTAGAAGAGACTCCGAGTTACATAATGCAAAAAACCCAGTTTCAAAACAACCAGACTGCCTGTATGCTGATTTTATGCCACATCTTATCGCTATAGGCAGGGCTGGCTCAAAGAAGTCTGGGGCCTTGAGCACAATCTGATCCGTGCCCCCTCTTCCTGTCGCCACCACTAACAACAAATCAAGGGGGGGCAGTTTTAATCGGCTGATCTTAAAAGCAGTTATGCATAAATGTTTATTATTATTTACTGAGATGTATTTATGACGTGTTAAACATGTAAAACTAGCATCAGATTGCAGCTAGAATAAAAAAAAAAATAGATTGCCGATTCCTTTAAAATCCTTATTTTAAATTGTAACATTAAGTTTTAACGAGTCTATGCTGAAATAAAATGAAACAGTATTCTTATTCTTGATAAACAAATATAAATATGTTTTTAGATTATTTGCACCAACAGCGGGATCGTTTGATGCTAGGCATTTTTAAGACATTGGTAACGGTCCAAGAAGTAAAGATGGGCAGGTAGCAGAGAAACAATGTACACAAGCGGGAAAAAAAGTTTATTTCAAGTATGTTTATACTTCCAATAGTATGTTGAAAATGTACTTACCCAAATTGTACTTTTTGTAAATATATAAAAAGTGTACTAGCATCAATCTGTAACACTTTTAACACACTTGAAAATAATTGTACTATGTTACACTTTACAGAAATAGATTATTCTAAAATGTACTTTAAATGAAAATTATGTGTACTTTTTAAAGTGTACTTATCTGATATTTGTTTTTTCACATATTTTTGATATATTTTAAATTGTATGCTCAGAATTGTTATTGTAAGATACACTGAAAGCATACTTTAAAAGAACACGTTTTAATATCAACACTGTAATATTAAGTTTGAGTGTATTTTAAGTTACATTTGAGTCTAATTATGACTAATTATAACGCTAGTTCTTCCGTTCTTTTATAAATTTCTCACTCTGTGTATATTACACAGATAGTAATTCTTGCAGCTGGTTCTGTAATGTTTAATCTTAATAATAAATGTGTCCAACAGGAAAACAGAAGAAATTACACATAATTCACTTGGGAGAAACCTGACTCAGAACTGTGAGTCAAAGCAACGTTACCAAAACAGACGTCTTGGGGAAAAGCACAAATTAATTTTCAGAGAAGTCACTACTACCTGCATGGATAGCATTATCCTCTGGCCTATAGGGGCACTGAGGTGTTGCATCACAGGTTGCAAGGTAGATAATAATATAAAATTTTAGTAATTATTTAATGTATGGACTTAAATTCTCTTAGAGTTTGAAATAAACTGATGTTATAATTAAACGTTTTAGCATATTAATAATATATAAGTTGTATAAATTATATATTTTTAGTATGTTAACAAATAATTCTTAATGTACACTACTTGCAATACAAAGTATGCTTTAATTTTAGTACATGTAAAACCCTATATTTAAAGTATACTAAATATATTTTAAGTTATCCATTTTAGCACATGAAAGTATATTAAATACACTTAAAGTTGAGCTTTACTACAATTTAATTACTGTTAAAATATATTTAGTACAAAATTAGTTGTTCCAAAATAGCATGCTTCTATGAACTAATCATGAACACACTTGAAGTATAAAGATGATTAGTGTTGCTTCAAGGACACAACAGTATTTCAAATTTGAGTACACTTAGTGCATTTATTTTTCACCTGGGTATGTGGTCCAATTACTTTTACACTGTATCTAGGACTGCCACAAACGATTATTTTGATAATCGACTAATCAATAATTATTTTGCCGATTGGTTGACGAATCGGATCACATTTAAAACGCATGTTTTTTTGTTTTTTTTCATGTCCTTTCAGGCAGTGTGTTACTCAAATTTGGTATCTGAGTAGCAAGTATAAGACCAAAAGATTTACCACCCGTTTCGGATGTGATCAGCCCATTAAATGGTCGTTATTAGCGGTTATCACTCCCGTTAAATGCCGTCAGACTCTGCCCTCTCTACCTACTGAAACGTACTTTTCCGTTCGTCAAATTAGGTTTAGGCATTTAAAAGAAAGTATATTTGTCCTTCTGTGACCTTAAGGTTAGGAAACAAAACAAATCAGATGAAATTAACTAAGAACTACACGTTCGGGACAAACAAAAATGGGTATAGGAATACTAGGGATGCAACGATACCAATTTTTTCAAACCGATATCGAGTACCGATACCGAGACTTCTACCACACCAAAAAAAGCAATAAATTGGAAGACAGGTTTTATTTTCTTCTCTGTTTGTTACAACAAATGAAGGTGAATTACTTAAAAAGATAGAATATTGATCAAAATGACCACAAAACTAAAATTTCAAGTGAAAATTAATCATTTTCTGTGAAATTATTGCAGAGTTTCCATATTTTAAGTATGAATTCATGGTATCGGTTAAGTTTAGCCGATACCAATAGTGTACATAGGGACGATATCAGCCCCGATACCTGTATCGGTGCATCCCTAATGAATACGACAATGTCCCTGAGAAGTGTTATGTAGCCCCTAAAATAGCAACTTTTAAGATGATAGCTCCTTTAACAGCCATGAACTAATCGTAAAGTAAAACATTAGTTTTACAGCAGACACATAACGTGTGCTAAGCGTAGTGAAATTACCATCACCACTGTTAATGTTGTATCCATAAAGTAATACAACAGCCTCTTCAGTCAGGAGCTTCATCAAAACTACTGAATGATCCTTCCAGAAAGATCCTTCCTGCCCACAGTCAGAATAAACATTACATTCTGACAAAATAACTATTTTAATGCAATAATAAAAATAATAAGCAGCTGTTTTTGTCCTGTAAATAACTGCAGCATCAGCTACGTGCTGTTCTGTCCATAAACGGATCAGAACCAGCCTCTAAGCAGAAGCCTGGAGCATGGAGGATGTCATATTAGAGAATCTGGACATTTTCAATCTATGAATACCCCATGATACCTAGGAGAGAAGGCAAAAAGCCGACAGAAGAAGAGAAAAGAGAAAATGGCTCTACTGTTGATGCTAACGTTAGCAGCTAACAAGCTAACTAGCTAACAGAGGCTATTGTCCGTGTTTGTCATCAGCCACAGCGGGCTTCCCTTTAAGAAGCTCAAACATCACTGCTGTGCTGCCGTAAGCAGCTTCTACTTTATGAATTTTGCATCACACATGCTTCTCTTTTTATTTAATAAAACTCTCCAGAACGTCAGAGCTACGTTGTCGGCTCACTGCTGATACTGCTTCTGGTGACGCTGCAGCTGAGCCTGTGCATGTGCTTCAGGGGCAGAACGGGGTACCGAGCAGAGAAAGCGACCGTTTTAAGAGAAAAACAAAGCTTTAAAAAAATAAACGATAACATCTATTACTACATTTTTTTGTTGACAATTTTACTCGTCAACATTTTGGTGATGAATCAACGAATCGTGGCAGCCCTAACTGCATCACAAGTGCCAAGAAATATATGAATATATATATATATATATACATATATATGGTGCAATCCTATTTTAGCTCTACAGTGTGTGTTAAAATTCAAGGATTTCTGAGAGGTTACTGATGGTTTGGGCTTAGTTTGCTTATGCCATGGGCCGGTATTCTGACAGCATACTTTGTCAGAATAGCATAGGGCTGGGCGGTATGGCAAAATTTTCATATCAGGGTATTTAAAAAAAAATATTGGCATTACAGTTTTTAACTGTATTTTTTTTTCACACAAGACCGTTCATATTCGCATTATCTTATTAGAATGAACAATATAAAAATGTGCTTTAAATAGCCCATTTTACTGCCATACGGACTGCATCATGTTGTTTTTTCCAGACAGGTGAATGATATGAAAATAATTAAAATGATCATGATTCTAGTAGAAATTCTTGATGTTCCAAGGCTGAAAGCAAACTTGTTTTTTTAACCTCACGGACACCCAAGCAACAAATTGCATCTTCTATTTTCTTTGCATGTAGTACTGAATAATCCGGCTAGAGGGCAGAGTACAGACTCAGACCGGATAGCGCCGAAGAAGAATCAAAATAAACATGGCGACCTTAGGAGATTATTAGCTGGTTAATGTTAACAGAAAAAAAGACGGCATAAGTATCGTAGATGGTATGTAAAACATATTTACCGCTATTTTTGATTTGTTTCCTGGTGGTTTTTGCTGCCGTTGACCGCGTTTACCTACAGACGTACAAATAGTGGTCAACACTCCCCCCTACTGGTTACACGCAATAACGCTTGTAAAAGATCTGCTGTCTGACCCTTTAAAAGCCGATAAACTTCTAAACTACAGACGTGACTCCTCTTTTTGGAATTACTTCCTCAGCATTGTGTGGTTCGCTCTGGTAGCACCCGCCAACACCTGTACTTAGTTAAAACGTTATTTTTCATGCTGTGGTGAGTAGCGTGTAACAGTGAAATCGGTCTGAAACACTTCCACGCAATAAACGTTCCAGAAGTCTGAGCTATTCACCGGGATATCGGTATATAAAAAAATTCATTTCATAACGAAAATAAACACCGGTTTTCGGTATGGACCGGTATACCGCCCAGGCCTACGGAGTTATCTAACCAATTTTAACCAAGGACAAATATATTTTCTTATAAATGCTTAAGCCTAAAATATATCTAATTTAAGTTTATTTGAACAGGTTTTCAACACCAAAGAGAAAGGTACGTTTTTACCGCTGCGCATTTACGGAAAGTATGTCATTATGATGGGTATGCTGTTTTGTCAGAACACTGGCTCTATAAACGTTACTCAAAACGTCTGGAAGTTGAAGCTGTTAAAAACTGCGAAGTCATTGAAACTGCAGCAGTCATTCTGAATGTTTCGTTTCTGGATATCATTTTAGTCTATAAACAACGTCAAGGCACAACATTATGACCACCAGCTTTACGCCCATAGACTGTATAAAACAATGGACTGACCTTCCGGTACGTCCCCCATTGGTTTCTGAATAGCAAAAATTAGGCCAACTGGGCGGTTCCCACCGCCGCCATCTTGTCCGCGTCACTCGCCCCGTGGAGCTGAGAGTGGCGCTGTGAGGCTGGGGGCGGAGGGTTAACGCTCCGAGCCGACGTAGCTACAAGCTAGTCAGAAGCTAGTCGGGAGCTAACTGAAGCTAACGTAGCTGCAGCCGGTTTCAGCCAGAAGACCGCGGTTGAGAGACTTTTACCCCGTTTTTCAACAACGATCCCTTTAGACGCAGAAACATCTCGAGTAGAGAAAACATATCGATACAATAAGACCCAAATGGGTCGGATCAATACGGCCTGATATTGTGTTATTTCCATTACCATCGGAGGAGGGGGAGGACTTAGTCGGCTTATCTTAACAACACATCCTGCTAAAAGTAGTCACAAAGTCATCATGAAAACTCAGATCCCCTAAAAATAATAAAAGGTTTTTGACTCACCTCACATCTCAAACATCCATTAGTTTATGCCTCCAGCTGTGTTCCTCACACCAGTAGTGATCTAACCAGCGATCATCCAGTCTGTTTAGAGTCCAACTCTGTAGTCTTCCAGCCTGATGTAACCGTCTCCAGCTCTTGAGTCTCGAGGTGCTCTACCTGACCGGGTCTGCCGCGGCGTCCCGGTCCTGCCGACGTTGCTGCTCTGCTGCTACCCGACAAATCGCCTGCTCCAACTCGCGTGTAGAAAGAGATAAAAGCTCCGACCAGAACAGCATTCCTCTCTGCCACCTGACAGAGACCCCCCCAAGCTGGTTAAGCTTCAGCCGGTATGAAGCCTCCCCCGAAAGCATAAACCTCTTGGACTGTCTGTTACTGTAATCAACACCACAGCAAGACGTCTTTGCCCAATAATTGCAGATTAACATCCAAAACCGAATAAAAACTGCAGAGGCAACTGATAGTGGAGTTAAGAAACACCAAATGACTGAAGTCTTTACGTTATTCCCAGGCTGTGAAGAGCTTCCCCGCAAGCAGACTACGGAGCAAGCTATTAGCTACAGTTAGCCACCATTAGCCACCAGCGTTAGCAGCTATTAGCTACAGTTAGCCACCATTAGCCACCAGCGTTAGCAGCTATTAGTTACAGTTAGCCACCATTAGCCACCAGCGTTAGCTGCTATTAGCTACAGTTAGCCACCATAAGCCACCAGCGTCAGCTGCTATTAGCTACAGTTAGCCACCATTAGCCACCAGCGTTAGCTGCTATTAGCTACAATTAGCCACCATTAGCCACCAGCGTTAGCCCAGACAGACCTGTCAATCAAAAGGACACGCCCCTAATTATTCATATTTTCACAATTAAATTACAAATAAACGGAGGAGTTAGAAAAAAATTCACCCCCCCTCAGAGTTGTCATGATGGTAAACCTGAACTATCTAACCTAAAATGGTTTTTTGAACCAGGCTGTAAACATGTTTATTTTTGCTGTAAAGTTGGCCTTTTTAACATGGGAGGCAATGGGAAGTTTCTCCTTTTTGCAGCCAGCAATTTTTGTCACTTCCGCGTTGGTTTCACATTCTGCGGGCGGAGTTTGCCCCTTGTTTACGCCGAAAGCCCGGAAGGTGAGCTGTGGGCACTTCAGTCGTTCCTTTACGGTGGGGAAACAGATACTTGATTGGACTGAGATATCGGCAACTTAAACCCCATGTCTGTTACACGAAATCATTGCTGTTTCCATTCCTGGAAGATTCCCCCCCGAACATTTCTGCTTTTTTACAGCGTTCATTATCCTGCAGGACAAGATTGGACAATCAGAGAAAACGCTGTTTCCATGAAAGAGGGCATGTTTATTGTTTAAACTGCATGTTTTGATTGATTTTAATGGCAGTTCGGCCCTCGATTCAACGTTTAAAACGACACCTTCTGTCCCAAAGAGAGGATCACGACAGTCAAGGAGATTCAGCGACAATTCAGGCTTTTAAATCCTGAAGAAATTAGGAAAAAACCTGAATGGAAAACTGATGTGAATCCTAGAAGAGTATTAGCTGAAACTTTTGCATTTCTCCTCATCATTATATTGATAAAACAGGAGTCATCCCTGCAGCCATTTGAGATTTTGTTTTTATGCCTTGGCTTTGGTTATCAGGAAGGATTTTATTTTAAGTGAAATCTGATGACTGATGTGCTGCTTTCGGCTGTGTTGTCCTGTGCCCCTGAGCCATCAGATAAGGACACGGTTTGACCTTAAAACACACCAAAAAACTACCGGTTTTGAATCTTGGTTGAAAAATGAAGCTTGTTTGTCGAAGTAAGACTCGTTTCAATGATTTTACTCATGTTGATTCAGGCACCTTTTCAAAATTGTATTAGAATAGAATAGTACAGTGGTATAAAATCATACTTAATTGTCTCTCAGAGGGGAAATTTCTACTCGACTGTTAGGGTAAAGTTCGACAAGCGATTTGGACAAATGCATTTCAGATTACTAGAAGAAGTTATCTTAGTCTATATTGTTAGTTTGCAGGAAGATCCGTTGTTGTGCATATGTATTTGGGTCTACACTGCGTGAGAGTTATATGAATTTATAAAGTTAAAATTCTGTTGTAATTTAAACTCTTAGAGGTTATTACATTTTTTTTTCTCATTATATAATTTATTAAGCTTTTCTCACAGCTCCAGGCCAAATTTTTCCTGCACTTTGACATGACATTACTATAAAATTCAAATACTTAAATATTATTTATTTCAAAAACAAATCAGGTATGTTTTAAGTTTAACAGGTATTCTTAAAGAATGATCATTTAAATTCTGGATATATTTTTTTCGATTATATTCTTTTACTTACATCGACACTAATTTTTCTCTACCAACCGAAGAGGAACAAATCAGAAGACAGAAACTTGCATGTCAATAATCTTAATGGGCAAGCCCCCAAATCATGCGGTTTCTCCACGCCCATTGCTGCGGTAAACTAAAATACACTACGGCTACGTTCGCACTGCAGGTGAAGGCGCATCAAATCCGACTTTTTTGCCCCTATGCGACCCATAGCTGATCTTTTCCTGGCGGTCTGAACGGCACAAATCCGATTTTTTTCAAATCGGACCCAGGTGACTTCAGTATGCGGTACTGAATCCGATACATATCTGACGTATTTGAAAGCGGCATTTTAAATCCGTCTTTTACGTCAGCGTGTCAGTGACGTCAATAATCAGCGCCGGAGAAAACAAACGAATGGCCATTGTTAAAGCACGAGCTCTCCTTTTTCTTCTGCTCATTTTTTCTCTAATTAATTTGTCAAAATTTCCGTCGGTTCCAACTCTGCAAGAATTGATAGACTGCTGAAAAAACGCTTACATCTGTAGCCGCCATTTTTATTTCCGTAAACAGAGCGCGTTGTGTGTGTGTGACGTACTATGGTGACGGCTCATCTTCTTCTACGCATGCGGGGCGCTTTGGAGCCGTGAAACGTTCACACTGGAGCGCGTTTGCTGTCGCATTTTATCTGTGGTGTAAACGACCATACAAAAAAAAATTCGGATTTGATAAAAAAAAAAATCGGAATTGAGCATCAAGACCTGCAGTGTGAATGTAGCCTAAGAAACCTGAGAATTTTGGAGCCAGTCTGAGCCTTTCAGAAGTATTTATATCCAATTCCTCCATCAGCGGACGTCCGTAGAACGGGGAATGCAGGGGGAAACATAAGTTCCTTTTGTAATGAGGTTTAATCTGCCCAAAACGCCTTAATTTTACCGTGTTTATTATCCACTCGGACTTACGAACGCCTCAGAAGTGTTTCTGTATTTTTTTCAGGCAGATTGGGACGTAATTAGGACTGCCAGTCTGTGTTTTACTGCGGCGTAAATGTGTATTACGTCCAAAGCTTGTAATGATCTTGGACAGGTTGTACTGTATCTGTAAATTCCTTGTATGTGTCATACTTGGCCATTAAAGCTGATTCTGATTCTGATTCATAAGTCCAAGTGGATAATAAAAATGGTAAAATGAAGGCGCTTGGGGCAGATTAAACCTTTTTACAAGCTGCATTTGTCCTGGCCCGAGCATTCCCGTTCTACAGATGAACGATATAAATACTTCAGAACGGGTCAGACTGGCTCCAAAATTCTCAGGGTGAGTAAAAAAACCTAAAAGGTCCAGTTTGAAAAATAAAAAACGGAATTACCCTTTTAAGCACTCAACACAAAACGATGGATTTTCAAACCTGTTCTGCTATAAATGAGTTAACGACCTTCTGCACAGCTTAACCAGAGGTACCAGTAAGTGTGGAAGGTGTCGTAGCTTCTCTGCTCTCTGAAACACCCTTTAACTCCTTTCATATCTCTGACAAATCAGGTTTTTCATCACACTAACATGAGCTCACTCTGATTTATGAAAGCAAGCCTGGTATATATAGCCTGAGCCGTGTTTTTGCTGTACACGTGTAGGGTCAGTAGCGTGGGAAAAAACCAGAAGCTCTGTTCCACGTCGGGACCTACAGATCGAAATACCAGCGGCGGTTCGACCTCGCAGGGTGAGTCACAGGTTTTTTTCTAGATGACAACAGGGAGCCGCGATGCGAGTCCTTAGGGGGAGCTGCAGGGTTGGGTGGTGACACAAACGCTTCCACTCCTGCTATAAATGTATGAGTCCGGGCCCAGAGAGGGGAAAAAAACCCACTTCAGATTGATGAAATGTCACGTTTTCAGCTTAACCTGCACTCGTGGCGTGGGATACTTCACAAGCAAAAGGACAACTCGTACCCCGATCGTCTCTATGTCTGTCACAATAAACAGTACATCCTTTAATCGTCTGATAAATTCAAACAAACTCATTTTTTTTGCGACAATAATTTCCATTTGTGTGCTTGTTATTTTTCTGATTGCGTCTCCCTCTTTCTTCTAAAAAAACTGGATGAAAAAAGGCAGAAATAGTCCATATCAATCAATCAAACTATTTATAAAGCGCTTTTCCAAATCCAAAAAGCTTCTCAAAGTGCTTTACAGGTTAAAATGACCCCTTCCCAAACCCAAAATAAATTCATCATCATATCTATACCCCCCCCAGAGTAAAATGGGATGTATTGCTGGTATTTCATGAATTTATTATTTTTTTTTTGCAGGGCAAAGTTGTTCACAGAGTTCATTCATGTTTTATTGCTGAATTTTGATTCATTTTTTGGTCTCAAAATGACAATATTATCGATTATTGCAATCATTTCTGGGGGCATCCAGCAAAATTTGTCTCCTTAAATCGTTGCAACTCCGTCCAACTCTGCTTTGTCTTTTTATTTCTCCAAAACTGGTCAAACTGAAGAGTACATTTGAGAAGATACCGTCAGATATCAGTAACAGCATTGAACTTTACAAAATAAGAGTCCGTTTAACAGATTTCACCAAAATAGATGATTTTTCTGGAAAATCTTGGCATCGGTTTAACATAATATTTCCTACACTAGCATTGACACCAACCAAATGCAGTTTTTCATGAAAAGCTACCCACATACAGAAACGGGAAAAAAAACTAATTCCCCCATGAAAGCTTTGCAAAAACTTTGGAAAACAGGGAAACAAGATAAATCTGAAGTATTTACACAGCTTCCAAACTCCCTGAAAGATAAACCATGGAGAGGCTATGATAAGTGGAGAGATTTTCCTGTACATTTTCAAAGCAATAGATGCCGTTTCATTCACATTAGCAACACATTCAGTAAGGTTTGTTGCATTGCAATAACTCTGATTTGATTTTAACGTAAAGTGGAAGAAAAATTATACGGGGTTAAAACTCAAGTCTTTCTAGCAGCTCTACTCATTTTTACAAGTCGGTTTTACAAGCTGAAAACATGTCAAACTCAAGTAGTCAAGTCTTCCTCCATTATGTTGTTGTAGTAAAAAAGTCAATCATTACATCAGTTTCAACCCCCATACCAACAATAAGCTCAGTTAACACCCATGCAGATAAAATCACAGATTTCCAAGCAATAAATACATCAAGTTTAGATTAAATTGACTAAATAAGATCTGCCACCTGCTGCTTGGATATCTTACCAACAGGTTTTCTTAAAAAGGTCCTTCCACTCATCAGGGCAGATCTGATCAATATAATTAACTCATCCCTCCAATCAGGTGTTTTCCCCAAAGCCTTAAAAACAGCAGTTATCAAACCAATACTAAAGAAGAAGAAGAACCTAGACAGCACGTTGATGCAAAACTACAGACCAATCTCTAATCTCCCATTTATCGGTAAAATTATTTAAAAAGCTGTGTTCCAACAATCAAACAGCTTCCTAACAATAAACAACCGCTTTGATATTTATCAGTCTGGTTTTCGTAGACACCACAGCACAGAGACAGCCGTCATCAAAGTTTTCAATGACATCCGTATAAATACTGACCGTGGTAAAACCACAGTACTGGTACTATTAGACCTCAGTGCGGCGTTTAATACCGTTGATCATGATATATTACTGGAACGTCTAAAGAGATGGATCGGACTGTCTGCTACAGTATTCGATTGGTTCAAATCCTACCTCAAGAACAGGAAATTCTTTGTGTCGTTTAGCCAGTTCTCATCACAAAACACAGAAATCACATCCGGGGTCCCCCAGGGCTCCATCCTAGGGCCTCTCCTATTTAGCATCCACATGCTCCCATTAAACCAGATTTTAACCACCAACAATATCAACTACTACAACTATGCAGACGACACTCAGCTTTATATCTCAATCTCACCAAATTAACAGCTGGATGTCGCATAATTTCCTCCAACTGAACAAAAACAAAAAACAGAAGTACTTATCTTTGGACCGAAAAAGATCGATTACATATCAGTAATTAGCTTAAACAGGTCCAACTAGAAACTAGCAACCAGAACTCTAGGTGTAATAATGGACTCAGACCTGAACCTCCAGGGTCACATAAAGGCAACAACAAGGTCAGCTTTCTATCAGCTGAGGAACATTTCTAGGATTAAAGGAATGATGACACAAGGAGACCTAGAAAAACTCATCCATGCATTTATGATTACTGTAACAGTATCTACACAAGTCTATCCTAAAAAATCAATCAGAAAGCTGCAGCTGATCCAGAACGCTGCTGCTCGTGTTCTCACTAGAACCAGGAAAGTAGAACACATCAGACAAGTTCTTAAGTCTTTCCTCTGGCTTCCTGTAGTTCAGAGAATAGACTTCTAAATACTCCTACTAGTTTATAAATCACTGAATGGTTTAACACCAAAGGTCAGCTTTCGATCAACTGAAGACCATTTTTAGGATTAAAGGACTAATGTCACAGAAGGATCTTGAAAAACGGATCCATGCGTTCATCTTTAGTTGGATTGATTACTGCAACAGCGTCCTCACAGGTCTGCCTAAAAAGTAAATCAGACAGCTGCAGCTGATCCAGAACGCTGCTGCTCGTGTTCTCACTAGAACCAGGAAAGTAGAACACATCACCCCAGTTCTAAAGTCCATTGGCTCCATGTAGCTCAGAGAATAGACTTCAAAGTGATTTTATTAGTTTATAAATGTACATTAGAGATCTGCTTTCACGGTACAAACCATCCAGATCACTAAGGACCTCCAGCTCTAGTTTACTGATCGTCCCTAGAACCAGAACCAAACATGGAGAAGCAGCTTTTAGTTTCTATGCTCCTCATATCTGGAACAAACTACCAGGAGAATGCAAAGCTGCAGAGACGCTGAACTCTTTCAAATTTAAAATTTTATCTTACCTATTTAGACTGAGTAACTGACACTGTTATTCCTAAATTGTTTTTAATTAAATGCTATTGTTTTATAAATGTTCGTTTATGCTTTCTGTTATTGATACTATGTTTTACTTTTCACATTTCTGTAATCATGCAAAGCACCTTGAAATTCCTTGTGTTGAAAATATGCTATACAAATAAAATTGCCTTGCCTGCCTAGTACTTCGACCAGGCCATTCTAACAGATGCATGTTTATGGTGGTCGTCCTGCTTATCAGTGAAACTCTGCAGCAGACTCAGTCGCTTCGCCCCCCCCCCCCCCCCCCCCCCCCCGCAAAGGATTTTAATGCTTTTACCTTCTTCTATCGACTCCAACCTGCTTCCCTCATTGTAGCAACATCTGCACCTCGTCGTTAGATCACAATGTTTCCCTTCGTCTATGTCAGAGTGAAACAATTCGACTATGAATAATTGTGTGAACAAACAGTACTTAGAGTGAATAACCTGAACCAGACAGACACGTTAAGAGTTTGGTGTAAAAATATCTGAAACACAGAGAGTCCGATCTGGACAGATGGAGGTCTGCCGCCTGGATCCCGTCTGTCTGTTTGGTGTTGTTGACGTGAAACCCTGCAGGAACTTCTGCGCTCCAGAATTTAACCCTCAAAGTGAACAGGAGAGTCTGTGGGTCGCCGTAGAGAAACAGAACTGCAGTGTCAGGATTTAAAATCAGTTCGTCCAGGAAAGCTGGTGCCCATCAAGTACAGACACAAGCAAACTCTACGCCTCTTGCTGCAAACAGAGCAACCCTGTTGGTTAGAAAGCACAGAAATGGTTCCCGAAGCTCATGAATCCATTTAAGACGTACGTTTCTCGTCATCTCCTGCTTTTTTGTCTGCCAGCTCCTCTGAACCTTTTCCTTCTCGCTGTTTTACGTTTGTCCTGTTGATGGTGTCTTCTCCTCCTCGTGTTTCTGTTCGCAGAGCGTTGGGAGAACCAGGAGGTCCCGCCGGGATCCCAGGGAGAGGAATTCAGCTTCCCGACAGTACCGACCCCCCCCCCCCCGAAGGGACCAGCTGTTGGACTGAATGCGGGTTCTGGATGCCGCCTCCATCTGAACATCCAAACCTGAAAGGAGAAAGTTTGTTGTTTTCAGTCGTGTGAATCCTGCCGAGCTCCATGGGGGCTTCAGGTGCAGCGACGAAGAGGAAAAAGCAGATCTTGTCTGATTCTTGGGAAAAGCAGAACGGATTCCTGAGAGAGTAAAAGGAAAGAAAGACTAAAACATGGTTTCGATGTCACATAGTTTTGTTCGTACCTTTAACCTGATACTTTAACTTATTTTGAACGGTAAATATGTGGCCTTCTGTGGATTTTCCACTATAAATCCGTCTCAAGCTTTACAAAGCGAACGGTTTGTTCTCCCGTATGTAAATCAGAGCTTTCAAGGAAATATATGTCCAGATTTTTTTTACTTCCCTCGACTGCATTAAGAACAGTATTCATCTGCTACAAGAAGAAGAAAAGCAACGTTTAGCTCCTTGGGTGGAGGACCCGCTGCTCTTCTTGTCACCGCCATGGTGATGTCACAGGGCACCTACACCTTCCTGGCCTGTTTCGCCGGCTTCTGGTTGGTGTGGGCCTTCGTCGTCATGCTTTGCTGTTTCTGCAGCTTCCTGCAGCGCCGGCTGAAGCGGCGGCGAGAGGACCGACTCAGGGAACAGTGTCTGCGGTCTGTGGAGGCGGAGCAGCTCGCCGCTCAGCCCGCCGCGTATCCCTCCGCGCCTCCGCCGGCGCAGCCTCCGCATCTGCAGAGGGAGCCGCCGCCGGCGCCGCCCGTTGCTCTGCCGGTCCCTCATCCGATGCCACAAGCGAACTGGGTCAGCATGCCAGGTAATGTTCAGAGGAGTGGTACGTGTGCAGCCCTGCATTTCCGGACGTTTATTTCAGCACAGCTCTACCAGACAGACGGATACAGTTGAATCAGGTACCAAAACTGTAGGCTCGCTTCGCCAAATGAACGGAAGCGTTTCAGCAACACGTTTATCTCCTTGCTTGTGGTGACGCTACGCCGAACAGCAATGGGGACGCTTCCGGTTCCGTGAAACGAAATGAAGCATAGTTGCTATAGTTTTGGTTGTATTTATCCAGAATGTCGTATCCTTTGCTTCCTGATTCTGGAGCCCCCCCTTCTCTAACATTGCCTTCAGTCAAAGGCAACAGTTTCGCTGCGACACAGACTGCTAGAGGAGCTCCTTCCTGCACAGAGCTATCAGGGCCTACAAAGACTCCTTGAAAAATAGGGTTAAGAGATTAAGCTTTGCATTCTGGGACGTGGCGTCACAAGTGTTTTTTGTTTTGAATATAGACCTTTTTTTTTAGCATTTTTTATATTTTTTTTCACTCACCCTGACGCTGTGTCTAGACCAAACGTGATAGGAGCGACTAGAGCTTCAGGTTTACATGTAAAATCAATGGAGGAGCGCGAAGAAGCACGACTTGGCGTCCCGCGAAACTTCAGAAGCAGATTTGCGTCGCGAAAAAGCTTCTCTGGCTGATTTGCGCGAACAATTCGTGCGACCGATGCGATGGAAAATTCGCGCTGCCTTTTATGTGGTGCATTTTGTGCATTCGCGTTCATCTCAGATCATCTCTAAATAAATAAGGTTTCCAGGCTTTTAGCTTCAGCTCCCGTCATAGGTTTTCTTTCGGATTAAGCTCGGCTTTGACTAGGCCGCTCCATGACCTTAATGTGCTTCTTCTTTAGCCACCCGTTTGTTGCCGTCGCTGCATGTTTTGCATCTACGACCCATTTTCAGTTTCCTGGCAGAAGGAAGGAGGTTGTCGCTCAGGTTTTTACGATCCACAGCTCCGTCCATTTTTCGCGTTGATGCGGTGAAGTTGCCCTGTGCCCCAAAGCAAAATGTTTCCACCTCCGTGCCTGACGGTGTTTTTGGGGGTCATAGGCAACACTTTCTCCCAGTCACTCTCTGAATCATTCAGATGTTCATTGGCAAACTTCAGACGGGCCTGCTTGAGCAGGGGGATCTTTTGAGCTCTGCAGGATATTAATCCATTGCGGTGTAATGTGTTTCCAATGGTTTTCTTGGTGATTTTGGTCATTAACTAACTCCTCCCGTGTAGTTCTAGGATGATTTCTCACCTTTCTCAGAATCAAAGGTCGATTTATGGTCATTTTGTGCTCCTTCCATTGTCGAACAATTGCACCAACAGTCGTCACCTTCTTTCCCAACTTCTTGCTAATGGTTTTGTAGCCCATTCCTTCTGCAGGTCTACCATTTTGTCTCTGAGATCCTTGGACAGCTCTTTGGTCTTTCCCATGTTGGAGAGTTTGGAGTCTGATTGATTGATTCTGTGGACAGGCGACTAGTTAAGACAGGTGTCTTTAATGAGGGCGACTGATTGAGTAGGAGCGTCTGAACACTCTGTGGGAGCCAGAACTCTTTATGGTTGAGTTCAAATTCAAATTCACTCAATTAAATGGAAATCAGTTTCGATCTTTTATTTAAAGTTATTTTTGTTGTGCCATCTTTCACTGTTAATAATGTCAAGAATAATTTATTGATGTCTTAATTACTGTCTCTAAACAGTGAGGGAAAGCCCAGATCATATCATGGCTTTAGAAATCTGTGATTAAATACAACATTTGAGTTAAATGGAGAAACACATGTGGATGGATTTTAAAGGCCACTTCTGGAATCCGCTGGTTTTTGTTTGAAATGATGGTGGAGTCAAAAGAAATCAAGCAAAATGTCAGGAAGAAAACTGTGCAGCTGCATCCGTCCGGTTCATCCTTGACAAATCAATTTACGGATTCTTCAAGACGTCTCGTTCAGAAACGGGAATGTCCAGCCGTCATGGCGGTCAGGATGGGGGCGGTTCTGTGTCGAGTTTTGGTCAGAAATGAGCAAATCGACCCCAGAACCAAAGCCAAAGACGTTGTGAAGAAGCTGCCACTCAGCGAGGAGGAAACAGTTACTCCAAAAGAAACACTGAAAAGCCCGATTGTGGTTTGCAAACAGAGACGGGGCGATAAAGACCTTTTATTTCTGGAGATCAAACTAAAGTGGAACTGTTCGGCCATATAAAAAAATTGTTGCATTTGGAGGTAAAGGCGGGACGCTGGGAACTAGTGCACATTATCAAATAGACAGAATCATGAGGAAAGAACTTTATATAGAAATATTGAAGCAATATCTACAGACATCAGCCAGGAGGTTAATAATAACACTAATAATACAGACTCAGTGGTTAGAAACAGATTCAAGGTCAACAGAGTCGATGTTTTGGTCATCTCAAAGCCCCGATCTCAGTCCTGTAGAGAATTGGTGGGCAGATCTGAACAGGCGTGTGTGTTGCTACCTGACTCTGCTCTGTCAGGAGGAATGGGCCAAAACTGCAGCCAACTATTGCTAGAAGCTGGTGGAAGGAAAACCTAAACATTTGACCCGAGTCATGAAGTCCAACGATGCCGAATTCTGGTGAAATATACGAAAATCTAATCAATAATTATGAAAAAAACTCTGGAAAACTCTCATTATTGTGGCATTTAGTAAGAATGATCTATGCCGTTTTAACCGACCAAAGAAATAGAAGTCTGTCACGTCTGTAAATGTAAACTTCTGGTTTCAACTTTACGTTAAAAAGTGTTTTCACGTATGAATGCTTGGCTGTCTACAGAGTTAAAAACAAAGTGATTAACAGACAAGTGAAAGAAGACTTAATCTTTTTAAAATTCTGCGTGATGCGAACAAACAATAGAGATAAAGGATGTGAGACACTTAAAGAAACTCCTGTCAGAGACGTGTAATGAGCAGCGACTCACAAAGAAGATAAAACAAAAGGCTGGAGTCTTGTTCACAAGGCAGACTGATGAAGAGCTGCAGTAACCAGGCAGCAGCAGGAATAAAGCAGCACAATTCAGTCGTAGATACCATGAATAAAAGAAAACTGCAGAGATGCTCTAATCTCAAACGCTTAGAGGATAGAGGAAATCTGCAGCTCTGAGGAAATTAAGCTCCTTGTTCCTCTGCAAATCATTCAGCACAGATATTCGAGGCAGCAGCAAGCAGGTTGAAAATCAGCGAAGGAATACATTAATGCCTTCACAGCTTGATGTGTAACATCGACCAGCAGAGGAAGCAGGAAGAGAAGGCAGTAGCCACATTTCTACCAGAGACAGCGATAACAGAGGTCATTGGACCGCGTTGTCCTTCAAAATGCAGAAGAAATGGAAATGAGAGGAATAAATATTAATTAAAAAGGAGAAAAGGATGTGATTTAAAAACCCGGAAATTTAAAAAAAAAGGATGCAGCTGCTGCCTGAAAAAGTCACACAGAGCGGCTTCCTTCCTTCTGCCCTGTTGTAGACGTTAATTAACGATGGATTAATATAAGAAGGAAGAACCAGTTGCTCGGTAATAAAAGAGTGACGGAGTCACGGTTGCTATGGTTTGCACCATGTATACGTTTACTTTTAAGGTTTAAAGCCTAGTTTATGCTTCTCCGTTTTGACCGAGACGGAACGACGCAACGACATCATCCATCAACAACTATCCGTCTGCATCTGATTGGTCAGTAACAGCCAGAGATCGTCTCACCAGAACGGGGTTCTATAGTCGCTGTAATCAGTAGTTAATGCAGCGTTTTGGCCACTATATGCTTTATATTGAAAGGATAATTAATCTAATCTTTTCTTTTGGCGATTTTGAACACAAAGAGGTGCAGGAAAGCAACAAAAAAATGGCTGCTGTGTTTGTTTCCATGTGTTTCTAGAGGATTCTATAATCTGCACTTTACAGATTAATCATAACTTACTTTCTGTTGTTCCTTGCTCCTTTAGGAAGAAATGCGTTCACAAGCCTTGAAAAAAACAGAAGCGGCGCTGTGCGATAGTAGGCAGAGAAATGAAAACAGCCCCCCCTGCTGTCCCGGAATGGATTGCAAGAGCGGAGTACCATAAAAGGAAAACGTCTCTGTGAACACGTCTGCATCTGAGTGCAAATTTGCGGTCAGAAGAGGATAAACTAGGCTTAAGATGTGGGAAGTAGAACATTCAGAAAATTATATATCTTTTCAATACTGTAATGAATTAAAAATGAGAAATTTTGAAGAATCTCTATTGAAATTTAACGAAAAAAATCATAAAATAATTAAATTGGGAGAAAAGCATATTGTCTCAGCACTTTTGTTTTACTAATAGTGTTGATTGGGAATCGTTTCTGAATCGAATCGTCACTCCACGAATCGCAATCGAATCGTGAGTTGTTGTAAGATTCACAATAACAATCGATATCAATAAAGAGAGAAAAGCTTCACTGATACTCGCTGTTTTTTTTAAAGTTTTCCCATTTACAAAGCATGCAGAGGTCTGTCATTTGTATCAAAGCTTCTCTTCAACTGTGAGGGACTGAAGCAAAAACAGCAAAAAAAGCAGAAAATCACAGTGGATGATTTTTAAATAATTAATTTCCGTTTTATTGCATAACAGGAATTAAAACAATAAGTGATAGCAGTATAAAATAAAATGCATGTAAAATTATGAAAATTTAAAACTCAGTGATTGACAAAAGCAACAACCCCCAGCGGAGCAGTCCTGGCCCTCGTTTTAACGCTGTAATAACTGCTGGTATGATGTTATAGGGCGATTTAATACCGGAAGATTGTTTTTTTTCTTACACTTTGCATGTCCAGAGGACAAGTAAATATGTTTGCAACGTCTTTAAGAGTTCTGGCCTTGTGATATTAACATTTTAAAATAAAGAAAGGAGGCTGCGCTACGCATAGATTTGTCTTTAATCACATGGACGTGTTTTGGCATTGGGCCTTCCTCAGTGGGTTTTGCTTGCATTAGATTGCTAGAGACATTTTTCACAACTTCAGCATTTCTGATGAGGCTATCAGACTGAAATCGAGTTAGCTGATCAACCCATTGCATGATTAAAACATTTGGGGGGGACAACATTTGAGAGAAAATCTACCCCGCTAATAAAGTCTGTTAAATTAAGAGATACTTCATTCAACAATGAGCATAAGTTGTTAACAGTAGTGGCATAATGTGAACAATGAGTGCACATCTGTGATTTGTCCCTGTGGAAACAAAAGTCCACCTTAGCGTCGGGGCTGCTGATGTCTCAGAGTGGTCGCTGTTTATTTCGATCCGCCCTGGCAGCTGCTCGTATTGTTCGCCAGCAGCGCCTTCGAACACAAGAAACAATGAGGCTCGGCTCCCGTAGGTGTCTGTCAGCCATGACGGGGGAGGTGATGGACTGCAGCCAGGTACACGAACACACACAAAACACTTTGCATCCATAAATACACCCAGCTCCATGGCAACAGTTCAGCAAACAGCTGTTAGTTTCCAACTGTGATGCATGGGTGTACAGTAACTGTGCACAGGTCCTACGAGAAACCGCATGGGTTGAAGCAGTTTCAATTTATCTCTTTAAATTTGGAAACATTTTCCAGAAAATCCTACAAAAATCAGGCTAATTCTTATAGGATGTGCCTATTTCTTTTCATGTTTCTGGTCAGTTTAAGTATTTTTTTGACAGTGAAACGTTTGAGCTGTTACTTCAGCTCTACATGGACGTACAACTGGTGGAGAAAGCTGCTTTTCTTCACACTTCTCTCCCCCCAACAAGCCAAAGTATGGCCTCAAGGACATGCAAATGGTGTTGCATTAAGAACTGGGTGTGAGGCACAAATCCTCATGAAAGTTTCAGGCTAAAACACCTCAGTAGATGCGTTTCCGTTACCCATGAAATTGCACAAGTTGAAGTTGCGAAGATAAATTTGTCTCGCCCTTTTCGATAAAACGTTTTTGTGCTTGGTTTTTCTCGAGCGTATTGAGATTCATATGTTTCGCAAAACAGCAATGGACACACCTTTTTCGCATCACACGAGCGCCAACGGGAAGTTACTACGAGCGAAAAAGACGAAGTAATAGTAGGAGGGGAAAGATGGCGCGGCATGTTTGGGTTCACGAAGAGACTGAGTTGATTTGTGATGAAGGCATAACTAATAGCATGCATTAAATTCAAAACGGCAAAGAAATGCGAGCATTTACCGAGGCCGCTCCCATGTAAAAGGGGCTTGTTGATCCAATGCCTCTACAAGCTGTCTACATCTCCTCCCCATGGCTGATTATGAATGCTAGTGCCGTGCCTGCAATATAAAATTACCATTTTTCATCCATTAACATTAACATCCATCGCCACTTTTCTTACTCTCGTGAAAACTTGTGATTTAAAATGAGTTTTTTGTTTAAAGTAGAACTGGCATGAAATTCCCCGCAACGTTTGGGCCCTTTTTAGCCACACTCTAAGTACCTTAATACTATATCAAAGGATCGCTTCTGTAATTCAGCCTTGTTGTAGAATTGCAAGTGTGACGAGGTAGCCCTTCTGTTAGCATTAGCACAGAACGAACGGGTTTCGGAGGGCGGGGCCCAGGCTATGCGCTTCTGTGGTCAATGAGTCTCTAACGATATTTGAAATGTTCAACTATAATATATGATCTTTTTCCCGCAAATAAAAGCATGCTAGCACCAATGCTACATAAACATAAATGTCCCTGTTCTGACAGCTTTCAGTAAATGGTAATGGTAAACGGCCTGCATTTGTATAGCGCTTTACTCAGTCCCTACAGACCCCAAAGCGCTTTACACTACATTCAGTCATCCACCCATTCACACACTGATGATGCTAAGCTACGTTGTAGCCACAGCTGCCCTGGGGCGCACTGACAGAGGCGAGGTTGCCGGACACTGGGGCCACCGAGCCCTCTAACCACCACCAGTAGGCAACGGGTGAAGTGTCTTGCCCAAGGACACAACGACTGAGACCGTCGGAGCCGGCGCTTGAACTTTCCGATTACAAGGCAATCGCCCAACTCCTTGAGCCACAGTCGCCCCAGTTGGTCATTCCGCCATCCCAAAGTGTGTAAAAAGGGTCAGAAACCTGCTGAGGCGAAGACACCAGCAACACATTCTCAGTGAATGACTCACATTCATAGTGAATGACCCTGATGACGGCCTCAAGGTGAAGCACAATGAAGGCCACAAGATGATCACAAGGAAGCCGTATTTAATGGCCCACCCAAAATGCGTCGGTCTACCAATTAAGTTGTTTCTTAGCACTTCAAGTGTTGCGGAAGTCTTCACCTCGTCTATCATGGAACGACACATGAAAAGAGCCCGGAATGAAGTGTGTAGAGTAAAGCCTAGTTTATACTCCTTTTTCTACGTCAAAACAAATTGACTCAACGTTATTATCCATCAGCATTGCAATGTGGGACGGAGTACAGCCCAGTTTTCTAACCCTCCATCTCCGTCAACGGAGAGCGTTTGCCTGTGATTGGTCAGCTCAACAACAACGAGAGATCGTTTAAACAAGATGGTGCTCTATAGTTGCTGTAATCAGCAGTTAATGCAGCGTCTGGGCACTACATGCTTTATATGTAAGGGGTACTGCCGGACGAGGTGTCCATTATCAGAAAATAATGGAGGACGCTTCACGTTGGACGGCTGCTTCTGCGAAGTCCATTATTTTCTCATAATGGACTCCTCAAAGGACATTATCCCGCTTATACCATGGTCACTTACGAAAGAAAGAAACATTTAACCAATTAATAATAGTTTAATGTGTTTTAGAGTATAGAAGTCGAGTGCACTATTTAATACCTCTCGTATTCAGGTGTTGCCAATCAACGTGGCCACAGCGAGCCGACCGCAGCAGTTTATCAATGATGGGAAGTGAGATGATGGCTTTACCTTACGTTACGTGATACAAAGTATCATTTCAGAAGGGCAATGCACTAATTACTGCTTGTGTCCAGAGGATGATGCTAAATGTTGCGATGAGTCAAGTGTTAAATAACGTTGAGTCTGCGTTGCCATTTGAGCCAGCGCGATAATTTCGAACTGTCATCAGGCAATTTGACGGGACGCCTTTCCTAGGAGTACATTATCACTTTTTAACGTACACCCTCCAGCCAATCAGAATCGAGTTTTCACCCAGACCATGGTATAATGAAAGCATAATTTATCTAATATAATCTTTTCAACAGAAGGAGGTGTAGAGAACAACAAAATAGACAGCTGTGTTTGTTTACATGCGTTTTTAGAGTATTCTATGTGATGAACTTCCAGTAAAAAGCTTTACAGCTCAATCGAAACTTACTTTCTGTCGTCCATTGCTCCTTGAGGGGGGAATGTGTCCACAAGCTGAAGAAAAAAACTCTAGTTAACCGGAAACGAAACTGCAACGGTAGGGACACCCGCTATGACAAGTTAGCACCCCCTGCTGTCCTGGCGATGAATTGCTTTGCGAAAAACGTCTCCATCGATACGTCTGTGTTTGGGTTCAAACATGCTGACGGAGAAGTAAAAATTAGGCTGACAACGAACAAGTCACCAAATTAACCTTTCCATTTGGCACTTTGCAGGCGAACACTGGTGACTCGAATTGGATGTGTGTCGCTTAAAGAAGGCAGTGGAAAAAAGAGTGAGGAAGAGACGGGAGACGTGTCCTCCTCCAGGCTGATTTATGACATGATGTACTCTCATGTTTTGGACCATCTGTAGAGATTCAGCAGCAGGTTGCGAGATCAGTTAGGAGGGCGAAGGCGGGAAATGACCATAGGAGCTGGGTGGCATGTTGGGTTTGGTACAGCCTGAGTTTTTTTTAGGTGTAACAAAGCGAAGTGTCATGACCGACACACTCAACACATCGAGTTTTGTTTCTAAGTTTAGTTGATCCGCTGGAACGAAGAAGGTGAAAACAGCCACCAACTAGCGGCCACACTTTGAATTTTACTACAAAAGTTACTGTCGTCATTAATGGTTCCATTTCAATTCAATAAAAATAGAATCAATCAATCAAAAATCAATGTATTGCTTTTGAATATCGATATAAAATTGCGGCAAAGTATCGCATATCAGTATTTTCTTACATCCGTAGAAGCAAGAGTAGTAAAGTCTTATTTAATCTTATTTAATATTGTTTCAAATGTCAGACATGCAAAAATATAACATTATGGGCAAATTCTGGTATTTCAAAGACCAAAATAAAAAATTTATACAGATATTAACATATTCAAAAAGTATTTAAAAGTATTTTAACTAGGAGAAACACTTCTCTAAGTCATTGTTTTAATATACTAATACTTAAGAGTAGGTAATGTACATATATATATTAGAAAACTGTAAAAAGTACTTCCAGGGAAAATAACTGGTGTTCATCATAGATTCACTTGACAACAAAATGCAAAAAAACATGCTCAACCGAAAGTTTTTTGTAGAAACAGGTGGTTTCCTTCAATAGGTGTCTGGTGTACTTCTTAAAACATGTTTCTACTCACAGTAAGTCAAGCATCTAGAACTTATACTAAGTATGGTTTAGTAAAGCTACTCTTAGTTACATTTACTTGAACTTTATGGAGCAAAAAACAGAGTAAATTGATTACTTACTACCCACCTCTGATCAAGAGATTCTAGCTACCTTTGATGGAGCAACAGGCGAGGATTCAGTTTAGATACGGAAAATGTGGTACGGCCGCTTTGATTGGGAAGATATTTAGCTGGAGATTTGTTAAAGAGAGGCCGTGATGTATCCGTGAACTGTTTGGTCAGCAGGTGGTGACGGCACATGGCCAAATCAATCTAAACCATGCAAAAAACAAAACAAAAACCTGCTCAGTCCACAGACCTAAACCTTGTAGAATACCTGAACCGAGGGTGTGGCACAGGTGACTTTGTAAAGACATGCAAAACTCACACCCCAAGGTACAGACAGCATAAAAAGGCTCACAAAAATGACACAAAAAACCGTGACAGAGCTGTGCAAAAACAGAAAAAAATAATCAGTGATATTGTCAGAGACTAAAAAAACAAACCTTGCATGTAATAATATCACACCCTCTGTCACTCATTCACCACAGTGTGTTGTATATAATAAACGCCATTAGTCAATGATGAGGAGTAAATGCAGAGCTCAGCCGTCGTCAGTTTGCATCAGCACTGAGCGGTTTCATAACTTCGGATTATCACCTCCGTAGCGCGTGGGTTTGTTTGGCATGTAGCTTCGGCTGTGGGAATATCAGAGCGCACTCGGAACAAACTGGATGACAAACTGTTTTTTTAAAAACAACACTCAGACCCAAAGAATAAGGGCAGCTGAAGAGATGAGGCAAATAGAAACATACTGTAAGTCTGTTTGTATGGCACATCAAAGCGCTTTACATGATAAAAAAAACATAAAACAAAAAGGGAAACCTGGAAATACGGAGGTAATGAAAGTTGTGATCCTGAGTAGATTTGATGGTGTTCAAGTGATTATTAATCCAAGGCAGTTCTATACAGATGGGTTTTTAATCTTAATCTTAAAAGAACTCAGTGTTTCAGGAGCTTTGCAGTTTTCTGGAAGTTTTATTGCACGTGAGTGAAGCAAAAAAACTGAAAGATGCTCCTCTATATTTGGCTCCGACTCTGAGCATGTAGAGCAGAATTTAAACAAATGAGCTGAGAAGGTTGATACAAGGTCAAATGAGCTGTTTTGTTAGCCGTTCATTGCTGCAGGTCCTCTGGGGAAAACAAATCTGGAGTATTAAGAAAATCACAAAAACATGTGATTTTCTTTTGGAAAATCATACAAGAGTACTAGCAGACGCTGGAGTTCCTGCAGCTGATCATGATGTCATAATGATTTCATAAAATAACGTTGATGTAGCTGAAGCTTCATTTTTTCCAACAAGCTTTGCTCCACGCGCCAATAAATGTTTCATTTTCACAATGTCAGGCAAACTTTTTCACTTTCTCAGTATAGAGAGTCGTTTTAAAAATTTTGTTTAATCTATTTTGCAATAAAGCTTTGATACTAGGCGGCTAATTGCGGTCCACTAGCACAGGCCCGAAGGTGGACAGTGTTATCGCAAAATTAACTTGCGGTTCTAAAAGATGAGACAGAATCCTTGAAAGCAAAGTATTTTCATTATAAAAAATTGTTCTGGCCAGAAACAGAGGGAATATGCTTACCCTGTACATTCCCTAACTCACCCACCCTAAGTTGGAAATGCAAAATCAAGTTTTTGGAGTTTTAAACCCTCTGGTAATGCAATTGTCTTACAAATAACCCCCACCAGAGTGGTTTTTGGCTTAATTCATGCATGTCTGAGTAATCCTCCTGAATTCTGCTCTTTGAGCAGCCCCTCCTCCTAGAAATCGACTGAGTGTTCAACTAGTGACATCACTGGTTGAAAGTTGAGAGCTAGAGGTGTGGGTTACAGGTGTGGATTACAGGATTTTATTCTACATTCCTAAAGAACAGCAGGTGGACCAAAGAACTAAGACGCCTGATGGACAGAGAAGTAAGTGGCTACATGCTAATGTGTGTTAGCCATTTATCAAGCAGCTTATGTGATCTTATAACAGCATTGTGTGTCTGAGCCCTTAATATAACAGAGTTTCATAGTGGTACTCAAATTATAAGTGAAATGACTGTTTGTTTCAGTTTGATCTGCTCCCGGCTGTGCAGCGGAGCGGAGCATTGGGGTGCAGGAGGCGGGTTTATAGAGAAACGAGCCGTTTCACTTTGTGGTCCAACATTAACTACAGGATACAAGTTAAATTTCAGGACAAATTAATACTGTATAACACCAACGGTAACATTTTATCAAATATATGTCGATCCCAGAAGTTGAAAGCTGTAAACTAGTATGATAAAGCCCTATTAAATACATAAACACCGTCACAGTACGTCCACACCAAAAGCGAATTAAGCAAGCGGCGAGTCAGGTGTACATGTTATGTCAATGGAGGAGCGCGTTGAAGCTTGGCAGGGGGTCCCGCTTCAAATCAGAAGCAGATCTGCGGCGCGAAAAAGCTTTTCTGCCCTATTCGCGCGGAGGATTTGTACGAGGCGTTAGCAGCACGTCAAAAAGTCTGCTCAAGTTGGAAATCTCTGAACTCCAGCGTCAAATCGCGCCGCCACAACCAATCAGGGGACAGAGTTTCCGTGATTCTGTGACTGTCATGGAGTCACAGCCTCAGCAGGACATGGAGGAAATACTGATAAACATCGTGGCTAATCACCCCGAGCTACATGACACAAGCAGTTTCCTATACAGAGACAGGAATAAAAAAATAAACTATTTAGACAGGAATGCTCTTTGTGGGTGTCTCTTACAAACTCCAACCGTTTCTAGCTCAGCTCCTCTGTTCTTGGACAAAAAAGATGAAGGGCTGACGTGTTATCTCCACAAATGACACAAGCATGAATGTGTTCTATGATGTTGAGTTGCTAATCGTTAGCTTTTTCCGTTTCTCAATACCTAACTACGCAAGTACATTCTTGTGTGCTTGGAGAGTACGTACTTGGCACAAGTAAAGCTTGTACAAAGTTCGTTCTTCAAGGACGCCGTACGGTAGTCCCCCAATAGGAACAGAGCGTACTTGGTTGATGTCCCCGCTAAACTTCGATCATTCCAGAATTTCGATTAACTGTCCAGTTTTACTCGGGAATGGGATTTTTTACACACTTAAAATCGCTTATAAAATAAGAAAAAACTTTTTGACACGTCAAATATTCAAACTTTGGACGAAGTATTGATACAAAATAGAAAAACCTATAAAATAATGGTCTTAAGTCTTTATTACAGATTATAAAAAGCTCTACTAATTAAATGGTGGTTTACCACTATATATTACTTTTTCCGTCTTTTTAATCAAACATGATTGTTTACTTAGAATGAAATCAGCATAAGACTATTTGCTTTTAAATTATTAATTGACATAATTGATGATCAGCTTTAAAGGTGTACAGTTCATTAATTAATTTGATTATAGTTTGTGGATACAAGCACTAAAACTTTAAGGTGAAACTTTAAGGTATTTAATATTTTACCAACCTGGGCCAGCCTTACAACTGCATGATTTATTTACAAAACTACTAAACACGGATTATTCTCTTTTATCATCTTAAGTAACTCATATCAGATACCTACAATATAAATAGACAGTGTTTTTAGTAAAAAAATAAAATTAGAATGACAAATCAACCAACAAGTATAGGAAATTAATACTGTAAATATCTAGGCCAAAGCAAATGTTAATATAATTTTTAAAGCATTAGCGAAGATGAGGAGACTGAAGAAGTTGATGCAGGACACGGGTAATCGTAGGAAATCGTTCAAAGCTTTTGGGAAGGGGGATCAAATCTGGGACTTTGCTCTCTACCCCTGCAAAGCTGTCTGCATAAAAACTAAGATTAAAGAATGCAGCACGCATATATGATCGATCGCATATTAAAAAAAATATATATATATTAGGTGGTTTCTCGCTGAAAGAGCCTTTTAAAAATCCCACATGCCTAATACACAGTGGGCACCACTAGAGATTGGCGCGTTTGACCCGTGATTCTCACGAGACCTCACGGGAGATTCACGCGTCTTTTCTTAAATTTTCTCCAGCGACGCTGCAATGACCCAAACATCCACCAGGTGGCACTTGTGAGTAGGTTCAGGGTCGTGGACATTTAGCACCATAGGCCTAATCAAAAGTGAAAATCCCGGAGCAAGCTGAAAATCTTCTGCTTTTAAAAATTAGACCGTATGTGACAGCGTGACATAAACCATGTGGTGTTCGGTTTGATTGATAAAAAGCCCTGACCGCCTTTGGTGTCTGTTTCATGGCTGTAGCACAAAGGTTAGGGCGTAGGATTATTGATTGAGCAATTGTATATATTTTTTTAGATTTTCTGTAAAAATTAGGCCTCATTGCTTCATTGAAATCATGCATAAAAAAATTAATCTGTAAGTTATTTATGCGTTTGTGAATAAAAATAAAGTACGTTTTGAGGCCTGAGTGCTTCAGTTTGGTACCAGGTTTAGGTTAACGCAACATAAAATGTGTACCAAGTGAAGAGCTAGGAATACTCTGGATTTTCTTCGTCTGTCCACAGTCTATAACAATCAACTTTCAAGGTTAACATACTCAAACAGGATCTCTGAAAATTAATTTGGTGGAAAAGCAAGCGTACCCACCTGTGGATGCAAAGTCGTTGGTGTCTATTTTCTTTGCCTGAACCGTCTCTAACCTGCCATCACTCTCTTCCAGACACAGATGTATTCGGAAAGCCGCCTTGCTATGAGGAAGCAGTCCTGATGGAGGATCCGCCGCCGCCCTACAGCGAAGTCTTGGCCGACCCACGGGGGGGAACCTACCTGAAGCCCGTCCCGCTCCGGGGAGCGCCGCTGCCCTCGAGGGAGAACCGCGACCCGCCGCCCGTTCTCACCGGCAAGGCCCCTGTGGCGACCGTGTTCCCCGACCGGGGTTACTCCTCGCTTATTCGCCTGCCTTCGTCCCAGCGCTGGGACTCGTTGGGTCACCTCCTGTCCAACATGGACCTGAGCCATAACAGCTTGACGCCACCGGGGGCGCGCTCCCTGCAGGCCGCCGCTGCCGCCATGGCCACCATGCCGCGCAGGGATCCCAGGACTCACCACGAGGGTCTGCAGGGTGAAATACGGGGACTTCAGGGGGGAGTGCGCGGATTTCAGGGAGGGTTTCAGGGTATTCAGGCGGTTCACAGACTGAGAAGCTTAGAGCCTAGCTGTGGCATGCCGACCGCCTTCCCATTGCTGGGTCGGAGCACCGCCGTCTAAGCTTCCTGGGAGCCGCTTACCAGCCAATAAGACTAAAACAAGTGACAATTCTAACAAATGCTGCAGAAAAGTGAGATTTTGCTCCCCAAACTGCTGCAGAAGTGGCCACGAATACACTCACTTGCTTTGCAGGGGAGAATATGCGATTAAGCGGAGGAAACAAATAGTTCTGAACCAGCGTTGCTGAGATGCTACAGATGTTTTTCTGCCGCCGTATTTGAGGCTGAGCGAGTCAAACAACTTTTTTCGGTGCAGAGGAGGACTGAGAGGATGGCATAAACGAGGTAAAAATGTGCCAAAAAAAAAAAAGAAAAAAGCACGAGCTCCCCTGGTCTTTATTTCCATCTCCACCTCCTCTCTCATTCATCCCTGATCTCTGCTGTTGCCATGGCTCCGCAGAACGGCCCGTCTCCTTTATCTGCTCAGATTTTTCTTTTCCCCAACACTCTGTTCACAGCTTGCCATCTCTCGAGGACGGTGAGAATTACGTCGCAGGAAGAGAGCACACTGTGACCTTCAGCGCGGAACCCGGCGATCCCGTTTGTTACACCGAACAGAAGGCCAGGCTTCTTCTGAGAACTAAACAGAACCAAGTGGACTACTTTTTTTTATTTATTTGTACCTCGCTGCTTTGTCATTGTCAGTGTCGTCTTGACCATCCGTAGGGATTTGTTTTTAAATTACATGACGACAGCTGGATCTCCAATATGAAAAAAAAAAAAACCTTTTCATGTACAACTATGAAAAACAAGCTTTGAAACAGTCAGAAAGACCTTTTTTTTCTTGTGTAATAAAACAATCTCATCTACGTTTCTCCTATTTATTCATGAGGCAGAAAAAAAGACAAAAAACAAGGACAATCAGTTAAATAAGCGATGAATAAAATAAACCAGATAGAAACATCTTCTCATCGATCCTGCTCCTTCCTGGTTATTGACCAATAGTAGAGGAGTTGGACCAAGAAGGGCCGCCCTCCTCATTTGCATAATGAGGCAGAAATGCATGAGGTAAAGTAAAAAGAGGAGAAAAGGGAATGTAAAAACAAGGAATGCATGCATAAGGAAAAGGAAAGACAAAATGTATATTTTTCTGCTTTTATTTTGTAATGGTCAGTTTTGGTCCTCCATACAAACAATCACTTTAATAGAACTTCAAATACAGCATGAAGAATGCCAAAAGATGTAAAAACGCATTGAATGATACCCATCAGTCTGGAAAGGGTCCCAAAGCCTTAGAAATGGCTTTAGGACTTGGTATGGCAGAATTCCCCATAGGGAGCCTAAGCCCCGCCCTTCTACTTCCGGTCCATGGGTCCCCGACTTCAAGAAAAAAAGAAAAAAGAATGAGAGTCAATGGAGCGATTAAAGTTCTTTTCTGATCCAGTTGGACATGCAGAGGAAAACGCTGCATATTTACGACCGGAGGCAAAAGTTACTGTAGGTTTTGTGTGAAAACGTTTAGCGGACTACAACTGCAGAAGAAGAAGGAGAGTGAGGGTCGTAGCTGTCGTACCGGGACGAAGAAAGGAGGGAGAAAACCTCTATAAATCTGACCATGTGGAAAGTAGCAGCTATGTCGAGGGTAATGCAGTCGGTGGAGTGAGAGCCAGCATGCTGTAGAAGCTCTACAAGCTCTAGGTGAAGGTTTTACGTGCTATAGCTAGGACTAGCTCACGTTAGCCAAATGGCGTCATATATGCGACTTCTGATTTGTAGGCATTTTAAATGCTAACTAACCTTTTAACTTTGAGCAAAAGTTAAAATAATAACCCATCTTAAAAAGGAGGTGAGAGTAATTTTAAACCTTCTGGTACAAAGAATAAAGATGTTCAGATGAACATTTCTAAACTTAAAAAGAAGAATCCCCTGTTGGGTTGCCCTTTAAACGGATCATCAGAAATGCTCGAGACTACAATAGCTATGTTTGACTTCCTAGCCTCAGCCTGGAAGCAACAAACAAAGCAATTTGATTAAATGTCACATGCTCTCAGTCGCTCATCATGTCCCGCTGCCACAAAATGATGCTTGTAATAAGGTTTTCATGGGGGTGAAGAGGCTCAATCATGATAATATCAGAGACGGTTATTATGATAAAGAAAGAGGGAGCAGGGCATGGAGATGGCGGTATGTTGTTGATTGGAGTGACATTTTTTTGTTCATCGTGTATAAAAGTTTTTTTTCCGGAATTGGTAAAGAAAATTCTTATTCGCTAAATCACCAAAACTATTTTACATAAAGAAATATATTTAACAAAGTTAAAATCTATCTCATTTGAAGTTAAGACTGTGACATTCCTGGTAAATTTGAACCCTAATGTGCTTTTAGTGTGCAACATACATTAATCACAGAAAAAAGAGACGTGTTGTGCCAGGCTGAGCTGCCGAGGGCGGTTTTACGCTGAGGAATCCTACAGTCGGCCGAGTGGCTCGAGAGGACATTTCTGAGCTCAGTGAAGTAAACTTTTTAAACGGAGGAGCTGCAATACCATTTATTATCTTGAATGTATGATTATCTTTTCAAAACTTAATATAAAATGTTTATTTAAGAGTATGACAGTGGTGATGTAGCCGAGACTTCTTGTCATAAACCTTAAGAGAACTTTTGTACAAAGATTACAGGGGCCTTAATGCTGTTTTACTTCCAACTCGTCATGCAATAACGAAAGTGCGAAATTATCATCGCATTTAGATATAAATTAGAAGCATCTATGGTCAGAGAGTTGCTATGTTAAATTTCAGCGTATTGGTTAGTTTTTTCATACGCTTTTTTTTTTTTTTTTCATTTTGCACCAACCATTTGTGTACCAGTTTATCTTTCATTGCAGCTAAAAGCGGAAGTTTTTTTTTCAACCAAGACCTTATTTTTAGCATGCGTTAGGTTCATTTACTCACCCAGACAAATTTGGAGCCACACAGGAGAGGTTTATATCCAGTTGCGATCAACATATATACTACTGACCTGAATATAAGACTTTTTTCTATCCTATTATAAGACAACCCCCCTTTTCCAAGACTAGTAAAAGACTAACCTCACTTTAAAGATTTTCTTTTTGTAATTGAAATCATTTGAGTCATTCAAATATTAACTACAGACTACTTTAATATTTATCTATTAATGCAATCACAATGATCAGTACTATATTGGCGTGTCTGTCAGAAATTATACTAGCGATACTGGACAAAACTGGAAGAAAAAAAAATTGTAATGCAAACGGTCAAAACTTTGCTCATGAAATGCCGCGGTTCCGTCTTCTCCTTCAGAACCTGATCCTCACTTACCATCCAATGCATAAGATATGCAGCACCCTTTAAATAAATGTATGATGCTTTCCGGTGTTACTTCATCCCAGGCATGGAGGATCCATTTACAAATGTCGAAGTACAGCTGGTTTTTGAATTTTGTTTCTAGATGCTGTGAGTTCGTGATCACCGGACAAAACCCACTCTGGCGCCTTCTGCTGTTGCGGTCGTGTAACGACAACTATCAGCACGTGTCAGTGGTTAGAGCCCGATTATGAGACGACCCAACATTTTAACATTGTTTTCAACGGAGAAAAAAAAACGTCGTCTCCTATACAAATCTTCTATACAAATCCTTGTTTTATTTCGGACTTTGTCACGACGTATTTCGGACTGATAACGAGGTCTTTTAGGTTTCGTAACGTTATACATGTTTTGTCCGTAACGTTTGGAGCTTCAGCTGTGGTAAATAGAGCAGAACTGGCAACCCGGATGAGCAAACTCTACTGACTTTGTGATTTGTAGATAGCTTGAGGGTGGAGCCTCAGACCAAAACAGAACATGACAACAATAAAATCACTTGAGGGCTGCCACTTTCACTTTTACATAACAATATCCTGGCCGGACCACTGTTGACAGTGATATAAGTATTTCAAAAAAAACATTTCTTAATGTCTAGTGACATATCGGGGCCATTTAATGATTAATTAAAATACATTTCAGGTCATCATATTTTTACTGAGATGTTGTAAAATCTGGAAGGAAAACATGCTGAGGTGAATGTTTTAGGTTTTGTATTTCAATAAAGTAAACCAAAAACACCATTTTAATGGCAGAGCAGTACTTTTTTTTTTCAAACGCAGTATTTCTTCTATTTGTTTTTGTTTTATGATTCCCCCGGCTAACGTTATTAAACGAGGGCATAACCGCTCTTATTTTACAGGATTAAAGGTTCAGAATAGAGGGTTAATATTTACAGAGACACTAGGAGGTAGGGCTGGGCCTCAGATCATTTTTATACCAAATCTGATTTCAGATTTTAATAAATTTTATCCTACATGATTTATTTATTTATTTTTCGTAAGAAGAAATTGCAATTGATAAAAAATATTTTCAAAAACCTGATTTTATTGCAATCATCCTGTCCTGGAGCTGACTTGAATTTAATGTCCAACTAAAAACAAGCTGCAAAGTATCCTGATAAAACAAGATGGTTAGATTAACATCACTCTGAGCTGTGGAAGTCTAAGTAGTACATTGGTTTAAAAAATAAAAATCTATGTTTTCCAAACATTTAATCTTCATAAACAGAAGAGAGATGCTTTTTGATGGAGCTTTTGTTTAAGCTAAACCCGCCCACTGCAGTTCTTTTGAGACGGTAATGGAAACTCAACCGACCCGTTCCAGGCCGTACTGACCCGTTCCATTCTGTACCGTTCTGGCCCTGGTGGAAATGGGGCATTAATCAGCATGAAACGGTGCACAGCGACTGGGAACAACATGGGGTAACTCTGTGTTCAGCCCTGAGGTTCTTCAAATAAGGGTGTGGCTGTAGCGACGCGGCCAATTGCGGTGTAACGCCATGGCCATACGTTTGGCTCTGATTTCCAGAAAACTCACCCAATCCTGGTCAGATTCAACATGATGAACAGTAATAGTAATATCTTGCGGGTGTGGCCTAATTACTCCACAGCACCCCCTCTAGAATCTTTAAAAACACCAGCCCCAAGCCATACTTTATTTTAGGATTATGAGGCTCAGCACATACACTTGGAGCCGTGGTCAGAACCCAAAAAGGCAGTCGGCCATCTTGAATCAAAAACAAACTCCTTATGGAGCTTTTCACTTACACCTTTTAAAAACAGTGAGAAGAGACTTAAGGCATTGGGCGTCAAAAGTTATCAGAGGAGTTTTGCTGCGTCACACAAGGTGGGCGTGGCTAGGCATCAAAGTAAGGCTTGTAGGTCTACATAAATGCAGAAAATCTGGAGTTTTTGTCCAAAGTTAGACCTCCAAAAACCCAAATAAGACACAGTAACACCTGATAATCTTTATTTCTTGAATTCTTCAGCTTCTGAACATGTTTAAAGATTATGAGAAGAAATATTAGCACTAGAAATCTTTATTTGGAAGTTACTGGAGTATAAATCTACAAATTGATGCATCATAATGAATAAAATCCAGCTGATGTGACATTAAGTATAAATGGTGAATTCTGTCTGACTCTATAAAGGACAATTTCAATTTCATTTCATTTTTTTTTCCGTCTTTAACATTATAAAAAAATGTTTTTGGCCACATCTAATCTGTGAAAACATGCAGGTTAAAAGATGATTACGCTTCTCTGGATGGTGTGAGACACTCAGCGTGAGCGTCCACCAAAAGGAGGACAAAAAAAATCAAGCAGCGGAGGAGTTCCCCCATGCATCGGACCCGAACCCGATTCATCCAGTCTGGGATTTCATCTGTGAGGCTAGAAGTTGCCTGGAAACCCGCTCAGCAATGTTTTTCCATGTTGTAAAGAGACAACCCACAATGTCACATCGCTATGACAACAGCTGAGAATGGGATGTCCTCCGAGTCGGACTGGGTAATAATTTGTCCGAACAGGACTTTATGTACTTTAAAATGTAACTAAATGCAGGTTCTTAGTTGGTTCAGACACGAGGATATACGCATTTCTTCCTTCCCTGATGTTGCTTGAACTGTTTTTGACTTTTCAAGTAACGTTTCTGCACATCAGTTTTTCTCAGTTTCTGCTTTTTCACCTTCTTGTAAAATAATGCATTTACTTTTTAAAGCACAACTGCACATGCAGATTCTGTACATGTTTTTAGTCTTACTTTTTTTAAATTATACTACTCGCTTAAGTGTGCCATTTTATTTTCAATAACCTCAAAATTATTTGGCTTTGTAATTTTCTCATATATTTTTCTTAATTAATTCTGTTTTTATACTTTTTTTGTTTGAATCTAAATGCTTTCTATTATTTGTCTCTTTGCTACTATTACAGCTGAATATCCCCTTGGCGGGACAATGAAGGATTATTCTATTTTATTCTGTTCTATATTCAAATAACTATTTTTCTCTACTTCAACTCATTTTATGCAGTAGATCAATATAAAATACAGCATTATTGTGGAGCTGTGGTGTTCATTTTTATCCACTGATTATAACTAGCAAGTAGATAGAATATTGTTAGAGATACCTTTTCAAGTCTTGCCACGATTCACAATTGGATAAAAGTCTGGACTTTGACTGGACCATTCCAACCCCCACTTCCCATTATGCGTAAGCGTTGTCCGACGTCTGCGGAGCGCAATACGTAGCTAATAGCTGCCGGTATAGGTGATGGATTTGTTTCCACCGGGTGTGAAGCGGCACGTATCGGACGCATCCAAAGACTAATCGGACCAGACAACAGTAGCAGCGTAAAGCGACTGGCAAATTACAAAATAAAAGGCGTGTTGCAGATATATACTGTTGCTTCTCTATCGTATTTCCTGGACTACAAAGCACACCTGATTACGAGCCACAACAGCCTATTTTAGGGAAATAACACAAACGTGCCCATAAACAAGCCTCACCCGATTATAAGCCGCAGGTGTTTTAACGTTTAATTGGCATATGTAAAAGTTCGTGCAGAGGGGATTGTCGGGAAAGTGACTGGAGGATGGTGGAAACACCTCTTCCATCCTCTCTCTGTGTTCAGCCAACTTTCAAGAAAGACTTCAAGTTTGGGCCATCAGCTTTATGCTTCACTACCTCAGGAAACTTTTCTTCGTCTTATTTTTATTTTTTTGATCGCAACCATTAATGAGAAGAGGGATTTTTGCAGTAAAATTAATATTATGACTGCTAGTTGCTGGCTGGTCTCATCTTTTGTTGGAGTGGATCAACTAGATCTAGTAGTAGAGCTAGATGTGTTAAGTACGTGTTTAACCCCTTATGACTCCTACGTGCCGGTCCTGGAACATTAGTTTGTTTCCACAGCAATGCAGCCATGTGTGAATTCCCCTACATCATGCACTCCAACAAACTATTAATCAAATCAAAGCTCAGAGCATCATTTTTCCAATGATATAAACTATTTTGACACAAAACAACCACAGCACTGACTAAAGCATTTTTCACAGAAAAGCAAAAACGTCAAGTGTTTATTTTTGCTACCTGAGATGGGGTCCTGCCTGTCTATAATTCCCAGAAATATAGTCATTTTAGATCAAATTCAGATTAAAATTTTTTATATTTAGATAATATCGATGAAAAATAGACAAAAATTAGGTAACAAATTTAGATATTCTGATAATTTAGATAAAAATATCCAAATAGGTTATAAATATAAAATATTAATAAAAACTAAAGAAGATAAGAGTTAGACTGGTAGACACTACAACATATGAGTTGAATCATTCAAAAGTCCCAAATGTTTCCAGTTTGGATAGATTTGGATAAACCATAGGACCCTCTAAAGCGGCTATAAAAATGATGTAAAGAAATTATTTTCACAGATATACTTATATACATTTTAAATCTGAGTAGTCAACAAGTTATTCTGTTGCCACATAGTGTGTTTCAGTTCCCAACTACCCATTGTAGCTATCTGCACTTATATTTTCACAAAAAATTCAGCCGAGGACATTTTTTTTCTTCTTCGGTGATTTAAAAAGTGCGTAACATTTTACCAGTTATACTTACAGTGATTCTGACTGCTCTGGGTAAAACTAGAGGATGTTACTTTTACAAAAAGCCCAAACATGTATTTATACTGCAGAGGGTTCAAAAACAGCAATGATTCTAATTTCGCGATGTCACATTACGTGTGATTTAGCCAAAATGACCCGGAATCATAAGGGGTTAAAATTCTGCGACAGTTTTCATTTTTTTTAAATCACAATTTGTAGTCTCATTCGTAGTATAGCATTATATTGCAAAAATGTTGTATCGTTGCTCCGTGTATTGTGATACATATCGTATCTCTAGATTCTTGGCAATGCATGCTGATGAAAATCTATTCTGAATCGATTATTATAAAAAGTTCAAAAATATGTTTCATTGTTTAACTTATTTTTCTCCTTTTTTTACAGCTAAAATAGGAATTAAAAATGCAGGCTTACTTCTAAAAGTGTTGATACAGTTTTTTTTCCTGGGAAACTGTTACTCACCCAGCGTTAAGTCACTGAATTACAGGTATATAATTAAGATATGAGCAGAATTATTGTTTTTTTTATAGCACCGAGCCATGTCTGTCTACATCAAACTGTATCAGCCCTAAACCATATATCATTTTTCTTCGACTTCCTAATAATTCTCCTTCTTGGTCAGTCACATTACACTGAAGGTCTTGAGGTTGAAACATGAAAAAAGTGAACAAGTTCAAGTGGTCTGAATATTCATGCAAGACGCAGCAAGTCATAAAACTAAAATCAGATTCAGTCATTTCATTTTTATGGATTTGTTCCAGAAAAAATGTAGATAGCACCATAAAGTTTATTGAACCGTTTTTCAATCTGATCAAACCACTTCAGTAGGTAGAAAAGTGTTCCATAAGACAGACAAAGGCGACACCTAGTGGCAGAGCTGGGATCTGCAGTGGGTTTTCAGTAACGTCATGTTTTTCACAAAAAATAGCGGTTGAGGTAAAAATAAAGTCTAAAACTGAGACTTATATGACGTCTCAAGCCTATTCAGTTGAAAATAAATCTACATTTTACAAAGCCAAAACAAGTAAACTGTTGATCAAGAAGAACATGTTCATAGATACTAAGGAAGGCTGGCTGCTTGGATCGAGAATGGGAAGGAATGAGGATTGAACCAGGAGTCATTTTAACATTTTTGTTTGTTACATGAGCAGAATATATATTTCTAACATGATGAACTTACAAACCTGGACTCAGAGTTACAGCCTGGAGCTTGAATCCAAGCATGCTTGGGTGCAATCGATGAGATCGATCAGAAGCGAAGAGATCCACAGCCAAGTTGAACATTTTCCTTGCTGTTCCCCACTCTTACAGTTGTTGGAGTTGTAATAATTTTGATTGGCTTTTAAATACAATTTTCACAACCTGATCAACAAAAAAGGACATTAAAACACTAATACAGTTGAAATGCTGCAAAGATATTTAATTCAGCTTTTTAAATCATTGCAAAGTAGACCAACAATTCAAGAAAGGTCTTATGTATCCTCACTAAAATTATTATTATTGCTTAAACATTAAACAAAGACACAATGAACGCTGTGATAAACTTTATCACCAATCATTACAATGAAAAAGGAGAACAGATGATTCAACTTAAACAAATTGCTTTAATTGGACACAAATAATCGAATTAAGGTTAGTTTGTCTTAAATTCATTAGGTTTTCAAGTTTCACAAAAGTAAATTAATTTAGTTGGATAAACTTCATTCAGTAACCTGAGACCTACCGGAGCTTTTTTTTTTTTTTAAGTTGGAGGTGCAATCTATTTTTTGTGTACATAATACTAATTATTAAAAGCTAATACAAATTTAAATATGAAGACACTAAATACAAACAGAATTTAGGAGGCTATCAATAACAAAATGTGTTTGACTGAATGGCCCAGTCAATTCGAAACCATCATAAACACATGAGTTTATAAGTATAAACGTGTAAAGCTGCAAAAAGTTTCTTTTGTGTCTGGGGAACAAGTTTATAACCTAACTTGTGTTGGTTTGGACGTGATTTCTCATTTTTATTTTCTAAATGTAGGTTTCTGCTTTGGGTTACTTGCAATTCCTGGGGATTTCAGTTAGAAACTTCTGATCCGAGTTGCTACAGAAAGTTTAGATGGACGTATGCATGCTAGTCTGTAATAGCCCAACTGTCATTGGAATTTGTGTTAACATAGCCGGCTAATAGTTTAACATAGGTTTACTTGTAGTCTAGCATGAATGCTAATGTCCATGGTGTATAATTTAACGTTCTGTTTATATTGCTTTTTTTAAGTAATAATTTAGTGTGGAGACAGTTACAAATGTTAAAGTGACAGTGTGTAGTTTTTGCAGTACATCTTTGTAAATAGCCATTAAAATATTATGTAATAATAATTACGTAAAGCACATTAATTGCACAATATTGGCGATATTGTAAAATATGACTTTAAAAATGAGTTTTAAAATACATAGACGCGGGTCCTCTTTTCAGGGAAAGCCGTATTAGATGACGTCTTTACTTCTACAAGAGCCCGGATGGACAAAGCGCACGGAACACTCCCGCTATTAAAACATTGATTTCCCCTCAAAATGCTAAAAAGTTTCTCCATAAATACATTTTTACCTCTTCGCTAGTTCCAAGCGATGAAAGAGAAACTGATGTGCTCGTCATGTTGCTGCACATAGATCATTCTCAGGGAATTTAGCGTTTGAAAACAGAACTAGTTGGACCTCCGTGTTTGAGTTTCTTACTCGAAGACACAGATACCGCATGCTTGTGATAATTTAGGTATGCACTGCCCCCTACTGGCGGAAAATTACTCACTTTGCCTTTAAGAACATACCTGCAAGGCATTTTTTTTAAATGCGTTGTCCATTTTTCAGTAATAAAAAAGATTCTATGGAATAGAGGGCAGAACTAAGGGCGTTTTCACATGGTTCGGTGGTCCGTACTCAGATACTGTATTTGGTCACAATCCACTTATTTCGTACCATGTGAACACAGACTGGACCGTGCCAGGATACGGTCCGATAAACCTGCCTTGGAGGTAGTATCCGAGTCCAGGTACAAACGGCCACGTATCATGTGAACACAACCCGTACTCTGGCCATACTCAAGACAATAGACGCGCTCCACACGGAAATGACGACACCGCCGGCCGAAATTACAGAATCAACTTGCGACCATACAAATACCAAAACAACGCGATTCAAGCATCCCACAGCAACACAGTTGATTACAAAACGGCGGGTTTACTACAACACTCACCCTGTAGATGGCTTCAGGTAGCAGCTGACCAGTAGACCAGTTTGTTTACATTCTAGGATGTCGGTCGTTTTATGACGTCGGTACTTCTCACTCCCTTGTTTGTTGGAGAACTACAGACTTATTTGTATACCGCCACCTGTTGTTTAGTTGTAGCAAAACACTGGATTCCAGCACGGGTCAAATACGTGCCATCTGAACAGAAGAAATCTGCATTTTCTCTGACCGTATTCTGGCACGGCCACACATGTGAAAACGGCCTTAATCTATAGACATTTCGCTGTCTGTCTAATAAAACATACATGCTGCCACCTTCACATCCTGTAAGGACAGAACATAAATAGCTAAAAGTTGTCCAGAAGTTTCCAAAATTAGTAAGATTTTAGAGGAAACTGTATTCTCAAAAATGCTAATGCTAAATCACTATTTGTTTTAAAATGATTCAGTTTCATTTGTGAAATTCCTTTATTGAGAGATGAACATTTTTCCTACTGAAAAAGGAAATCTACAGAAGTGAGTTAAGGGTTGGGAAGTGTTCTTAGCTATTTTTTTCATGTAAATATTTTATTCACTTGATTAATTTTTGACTGTAAATTGCCAAAAGTGTAAGTTTTTGGCTGCAAGTCAACAGGTAATTACACAAACACTCACACAAAGTTGCTCTTATTGCTTTTTTTTATTGTCTACAGGGATGTACAGCAAACAGACCAACACTGTAGAGGTAAAATCCAAAAAAGGGGCCTGAAAATTGATTATATCACACATATTGACAGCTTATTAAAAATAAAAAATAAAAATGTACAGCTTCCGCCTCCAAATCCAGTTTCCACGGCAACCAAACAGGTTGTTGCCTGGCAACCAAAAGTAATAAAACACTAATGTGGTTCCCTAATCTTGCCACATTACAACAGCAGCAACAGTGGGGCAAAACAAAAAGTTTTCTTTCATATTTTTAGATACTTTAAGCTGCTTTGAGTACCAGATGTTAGGGTGGTGTCTGCATTTTTTTTTTTTTTTTGTAGAAAAACATGATGGTTTAATAAATTTGCTCGGTTTCAATGTTTTCCTCCTGATGGAAGAGACTTTGAAAAAAATAAGTGTAGGATTTGACTGTAGACCGAAGACTAAACCATGAGGTACCCCAAAAATAACGATAGCAACTGGAACTGGGTGAAAATCAACATGTGGTTATTTCTTTGTTCTGAGAGGATTACTACTTTGTTGATTTTTGATATTTTCCGTAGGAGGCTACAATTTAGGTCGAAACAAGCTATCTACCCTTCGGGTAACCATAAAAATGTTTTTATTGTATGTTTGTTATTCTGCACAAAGTGACACTGATACCAAAAGAAATAATAATCAAATAGAAAGAATGAAATATTTATACGTTTTTGATGAGCGCCCCTTTCTCGCTATGATTTTAACTCACATAAGCACATTTTAAGCTTAACTTGTGCTCTTACAGGGCAACACAAACCTAAGATAGATTTTTCTCTGTTTAGATGTATGAAAAATATACATACGCTAGACTTTAGATCAAAGGTGTGAAATAAAACCAACCCTTTTTATAGCTCCACAGCTATAGTTTATAGCAGAGTCACCCTTTAAAGTTTCAACTGATTACAGAAAGTTGGACTTTACCTGACTGAATTGATATTTTCATTTCTTTTACTATATTTTCACAATTGTCTGTTTTATTACTTTATGTTTCACTATTAAGTCTGCTCCCTGTGGTGATGGTACACACTGTAGACTCTGACCCTGGGATATAGTCAGAAACTTAAGCAAATTTTTATCTCCACATTGAGTTTATAGATCAAATTTAAGGTCATTTTGTCTGCTTTCACCAGGTGTGCTTCACTTTGCTATAGTCGTTAAGTTTTCCATCAAATCCCTGCTATGAGCTCAAATTAGGCACAACAAACCTCTAATTCACACATTATCATTCAGCTCAGAATTTTTCCTTTTGAAAACTGGATTTAAAAGGACTCTTAAACCCCACACATCCCAAACATGAAACACTGAAGACGCATCAGAACCAATCATCACTGGAACGTTGATATGGGGCACCATCTGTAAACTTACTGTAGCAGCAAATATTTTGGGTTTGTTATTTATTTATAGATTTGTTATTTATTCCGTTATGATTCTCAATTTCAAACAAAATATTTGCTAATTAAATATTTAGCTGAAAACGCAATATTTAGTTAACAAGAAATATTCAGTTAGCAAGCTAAGTATTTGGTTTAAAACTAGATACTTAGCTAGCAAGCTAAATAGGCTAAGTAAATATTTAGCTTTGAACTTAAAATTTACCTCACAGCTAAATATTTAGCTAATATGTAAATTAATTTGCCAATAGTGGAGGTAGACTCAAAAATAGTTTTTCTTGCTACATGCCCGACATGTCAGCTGAAAATATAGGATGAGTTGATTTACCAACATTTACAGAGACATTTATAGAAGTTTGCAAGAGACAACCTTTATTTTGACAGTCCAGTTCCACTTGTCGGCAAGTGAATTTGGATATTAGCAAAGTATTTGGTTCAGAGTTATATATTTTAGCCAGCCATTTTAGCATGCTAGCTGCTTAAACTTAAGCAGCTATGTGAAGTTTGTGTGAGAGCTCACCCACGAACGAACAGAAACAACAGCTGAGTCAGTCCCCTGCTGCACAATTTACTGATGACTAAAACAGAGGTAAGGAATGTTACTGTTGTGCCAGTTTAGTTTAGCTGCTCTCTTCTTACGCTCTGCTGAATCCATCCTATAGTTACCTCTCGCTCCGTGGCTGTTTATGATGGATATAGCGCACGCTAGACCTGAGTGTGAACGCGCATGACGCCATTACGCAGGCTGCCCTTAAAAGCAGTCGGGATTTTTTTATTTTTTTTTTACCCGAACATTTTGCTATTTGAAGGGAATTTCTTTTTTTTCAAACTGGATCTTATTTTTTAGCGATTTTTTTATGTTTTTTTCACTCACCCTGAGAATTTGGGACAAGTTTGAGCCATTCAGCAGCAATTATACATCCAGTCTTGATCAGCTGTATCTGTATCCTCTCTGGGTAGTCCAAATGCAGCTTTTAATAAGGTTTAATCTGCCCCAAACGGCGTCATTTTACCATGTTTATATTCTCCTTGGACTTACGAATGTGTCGGATGTGCTTCATGGTTGTCTTACCAGGCCGATTTGGGTGCTTAAACATAAAACATTATTAAAAAGCTGCCGAATCTGGCGGCGTGGCAGATTACAAGCGGGATTTGACCCGAGCACTCGCGTTTCACGGATGTACGCTGATCAAGACTAGATGTGTAAATACTGGTGAACTGCTCAAACTGGCTCCAAACCTCTCAGGGTGAGAGAAAAAAAACATAAAAAAATGCTCAAAATAAGGTCCAGGTTGAAAAAAGAAAAATTTTTAATGTTTAGATTTTTGTTTGTGTTTAAACTTATGTATTGCCCCTTTAAAAAAATCTATCAGAAAGCTGCAGCTGATCCAGAACGCTGCTGCTCGTGTTCTCACTAGAACCAGGAAAGTAGAACACATCACCCCAGTTCTAGAGTCCTTCCACTGGCTCCATGTAGCTCAGAGAATAGACTTTAAAATACTCCTACTAGTTTATAAATCACTGAACGGTTTGTTGTATGTTGGAGACCTGCTGTCACTATATCAATCCAGCAGACCAATCAGGTCCTCCAACTCTAGCCTACTAATCATCCCTAGAATCAGAACTAAACAGGGAGAGGCAACTTTCAGCTTCTATGCTCCACCAATGTGGAATAAACTTCCAGACGAATACAAAAACGCTGAATCTTTAGGCTCTTTTAAATCAAAGATAAAAACTGTACTATTCCAAGCTGCATTTGAATCTTAAATTGCGCTTTCTGATCACTTTTTGTTTTTTTTTACCCGATTGTGTTTTATCTGTTTTAATCTGTTTTAATTGCATTAATTTGTTCCTTAATAATTATTTTTTATTGTTGTGGTTTCATTTCTATTCTTACTTTTTTATTTCTTTTTTAAGTGATTGTGTATTAATTACATAAATTTGTTCCTTAGATGATCTTTTCTTACTGATTGATTACTGTTAAACTTATATGTTTTGTTTGTAATCATGTGGTTTCATTATCACTGAATCATGTGAAGCACCTTGAATTGCCTTGTGTTGAAAGTGTGCGATACAAATAAAATTGCCTTGCCTTAATATTTAGCTTGCTAAGTTTGCAAGCTAAATATTTAGTTCAAAATGGTTTGGAGCTTGTAAATTTGTAAATTAAATGTTTAACTTGTTAACTAAATATTTCATTTACAAACAACATATTTAGTTTGACGCTGAGAGTTATGAATGAATATCATGATCATCATATTAACCCACATTGTTTTTACTCTTAGGAATGCAATATTAATCCCCTAAACAGCCTAAAATTCTAAACTTTCTGACTTTACTCAGAAGCTGCATAATTCTTTTTGTTAACCCGATATTACATAAGTTTTTTTTGATAGAGGCAACAGAAAGAAGTTGAAGAAAGAAGTTGGGAAAAGTTTGACATTTGAATTTGGAGACAAATCCTGGACATCTGGTCTCCTACAAGAACTGAATAATAAGTAAAATTAAGTTTCTATACAGCTGCTTGATCCAAACATATTCCGTCTGAGCAAAACAGAAAGGCTAAACTTTTAGCTAAACATTAGAAATTAGATTAAGAAAAAATACAAGAAAGGTAAGGCATCCTACCCTGGGACACAAACTCATATTTTATTGCATTTTTATGCTCTTAAAAAAATTGAAAAATGTCTACAGTGTATTTATCTAAACTAATGCTTCACTTGTGTAAATATATAAGTGGTGCATTTTAATCTCAAGGTTGATTGTGAGGCTGCAGTTCAACCACAAGGAGGCAGAAGAAGCATAAAAATGCACTGGGACAGAAAAAAAGCCGTTTAATGTTGAATGAACTCCGTTTTAAAATCATACAAAAGGAGTGGAAAAAAGGTGAAATAAAGGCGCCAAAGACGTGGTCAAAGGACTTTCAGCTCAGATACACTGGAATAAATAATTTTTCCTCCATGAAAGTGACAAGTCTAAATACATGATTAACTAAGCTGCAGAGGTGAATATGTTCAGGAATGAAGGCGGGAGAGAAAAGAAGACAGAGGAGATAAACATGGCAGCTGTTGTGAGCTGCAGGATTTCTTTAAGGTGTTATTAAAGCACTATAAACTAACACAGTGTGGACCGCAGGCCACATCCAGCTTCATTGTCTCTAATGCAGCAGTGCGCTACGTGGAATAAATCATGAACACAAACAAAACTC